>PVLA01000853.1:0-97581 GCA_004027455.1 Hydrochoerus hydrochaeris | reverse complement strand
GAGAAGAAAATCACCAGGATTCCAGGAACAATAGCAGAAAGGCCTCAATGAAAGGGGCAGGCAGTGGAATGAAGGAGAAAAGTAAACAACACTGATAGAAAAATAGCATAGCAGAGATGAGGCAGAGAAGATTGGCTATATTGCTGTTTTGTCTTGACTGATTTTATTCAAATCTGTTATGCTTGGGGGTGTCAAGTCTGGGAGTAGGGGCAACTACTCTGGGGATGGTAGGATTCAAAAGGATACCCATTCTGGTTTGATTAACTGCCTTTGAAGTCCTATAATGTCTCCAATGTTTGGTTTTTATTAATAATGCTATGTACTGCTAAGTTTAATTATACTATGTCTGACGATATAGACAATTTTATTGAAAATAACAAGAGACATCATGGTGACTACCGTAGATCACCTAGTATTGTGGTTTTATATGTCCTTTTCATTTCATGTTTCTCTAGGAATTTGTATTGTTGACTTGTTTTGGTTTGTTTTTCCCTCTAATACAGAAAGGCTAGGTATGCATGTAGAGATTTATACATGTGTAGAACTTCTAAACAGTTTATGAGAATTGATTATAGTTATTGTAAAAAAAAGAGAGAGGAGAGGAAAGGAAAGTATTCTAAAGGATATAACTGCATGTATGTTTGAGTGTGCAGGATTGATGACCATATTACTAAGTTTTTGTTGGATAGATGAACAGAGCTGATTGCAGTCTCACTGTTTAAATGTTTATTTTGTATGCCTTACTTTTGTAACTTGTACAACTACTTCTAGGAGGAAAATATGTAATTGTCAACTAGTGATTTCTTACTGGGTTTTTTTTTTTTTTTGAAATTTTGTATTATTTCTACCCTCTGTTTCATTTTTTTTTCTTTAAGTAAAAAAAAGACCTGTGGATTAAGGGATGAATTAGAAGATATAGAAAGCATTCCAGACATATTCAGCCAACTTATACTTGACAAAGGAGCCAAGCACCTTCACTGTAATAAATACGGCCTATTTAATAAATGGAGCTGGAAAAACTCACTTTCCACATGCTAAAAATTAGAACTATACCCATGTCTCTCATCATGCACTAAACTAAAATAGAAATGGATCAAATATCTAAATATTAAAGAAACTAAATCTACTAGAAGACAGAATAGGTGAATTCTTTAAGACATAGGTATAGGCAAAGACTTTATGAACAAAAACACAATTCCACAGGAATATTCTCAAAGAGTCAATGACTGCTATTTCATCTTATTAAAAGGCTTTTGCACAAAAGAAACTACCAATAAAGTGAAGAGACAACCCACAATATGGGAAAACTTTTGCCAGCTGTTCCTCAAACAAAGGGCTACTATCTAGAATGCATAAAGAACACAAAAAAAAATCAGACCCCCAAAATTTAAAGACCCAATCCAAATATGGGTGCCTCAAATGAATAGACATTTTTCACATGGGGACAAATTGCAAACAAATGTATAAAAATGTACAAAATCACTGATCATTGACAAATGCAAATTAAAACAACACTTGAGATTCCATCTCACTCTAGAAAGAATGACTATTATAAGAAATCAGCCATTAATAGATGCTGGTGAGGCTGTAGGGGAAAAGGAACACTTTTCCACTGTTGGTGGGAATGTAGATGATCTAACCACTGTGGAAATTACTGTGGAGATTCCTCAAGAAACTAATACTGTAGGTCCCATTTGACGCAGGTATTCCATTTCTTGGTGTCTTTCTGAAAGAATTAAAAGAATTATATCACACTCACATATGCACACCCTTAGCAGCACAGTTCTTAATAGCTAAATCTTAAAAACAGCCCAAATGTTCACCAACTGATGAATGGCTAATGAAGACATGGGGTTTTTTTTATACAATGGAGTACTACTCAGCCAAAAGAAGGATAATCTTAAGACATTTCTAGGAAAATAGATGCACCTTGAGACCATTCTCCTTAAGTGGAATAAATCAGAAACATGCATAAATACTACATTGTTTCTCTGGTGTAAGAAACCAGAAGTATAAAATAAGGACCAAAATGCATAATAGATGTTGAGAAACAGGAAGAAAGCATTCAAAAGGGAAGGAGAATGAGGGAGAGGGAACTGGAAAAGAAGGAAGAGAAAATAAAAAAATAAGAAAAGAAGGAAAAATAGAAACTAAGTTTTTGTAAATAGTGAGGGGAAGAGAGGTTGAAGTGAGGGAAGGGGAGTGAAGGTAAAAGGAATTAAGATATGTCATACACAGGTACAAATTCCCTATGATGACTATGATCACCATGTATACCTAAAATGTACCAATCAACTTAATTTCTTTTTTAAAAAAGCTAATTTTGACTAATTAGAACATTGTACCAGTGAATTCTATGTGAACACACATAATCTACAATCAAAGTATCATATAATCTTTTCATAATCCCACCAATAAAGCATTTTTAGTACAAACTCCTACAGGTTTATTTCCTAATTTTGAATTCTGATGCTATTTGTAATGCATTTTTAAAGCATATTCATAAAATATACCCAAAGATAAAATTGTAACAGGATGAACAAGGATGAAATAACTTCTCTAATATTATTTTATCTTACTAATAATACAATAAAAATCTTTTGCTATCATAAAAAGAATCATTAGTCATATTTTTAGTGAGCACAACGCAATTAAATATAATGCTCTCTTTCTGAAAAATACTAGTTTAGCACAGTGAGCCAAAAGTCAGAGTCTAAGATCAGCAGATGTGGACTTTTGCACTTACTGACTGCAAGTCCAGAAGCCAAATAGCACCTCCCCAGCGTACAGGTGCACCAGCTGAGAATCACCAACTGCCCCGCTTCCACCCCTACCCACCTATAAGCAACTTGCTGGTTCAGAGGACCGGCTGAGTTGATAGCAACTGAGGTACAAAAAGCAGCTGAATGCTTGTGTTGTTTGGTTGACTTTGCAGACCTGGGGCCGGCGGTCGAGCATCTATAGGGAGGTTAACGGTATGCAATATAGCAAATACGGGGGTTTCCTTCTGTCTTGTTTTTGAAATCCAATATTGTTCTCACTGTTTTGTTTTGATTAATTGTTTTTGCTTTATTCAATATTCTGTTCTGATTGGTTGTATTCTTTTTTTTAGTTTGATTTTGCTATATCTGATGGAATGGACAACTATTGTGAAGATAACAAGATATACTAGGATAACCATTATTTTCCTATTATCTTGTTTTGAAGTTCTGTACTAATTTCACTGCTTTGTTTTGATTGGATTTATTCTGTTTTGTTTTGTTGGGTTTTATTATCTTTAAAATAAAATTTTTAAAAAACCTGCAAGTACAGAGGGAAAAGGAGAGTACCAACTGCAGTTTCTTAATCCTGACTTTCAATCCTATCTTCCCATAATGCAAAAATTTCCCCACTGGATTTCCAGTCATCAATCATATATTCTTTAGTACTCACTGGTTAGCAAAATGAAAATATTCTGGAATTATGGACCCACAACTTGATAAATAGACTAAAAAGCCCTGAGTTATACACTTTAAAAGGGAGAATTTTATGATATGCAAATTAGATACTCTGAGAGACTTTAAGAAGTCATTCAAAATCCACTTAAAATTGTTATTTTTGGATATTGAAAAATATTAGAAATTAATCTTTTCCAGTTTTCTTCACTATACATGTACAAAACATTTTATAGTTTGAGTTTCTTATTTAGGGCAATAAATGCTCAATATCATAGAGATATTGTTAAGCATCAACTCCATTATTCATTGTTAAGCAACCATCTCTACTAAGAAAACCAAAAAGACTGAACTTTGTTTCTTTTCAAAATTGATCCTAAACAGCAAGTGCTAACAGCCATTTATCACCACAAGAAAAGCCAGCCAGTGCGGAAAGCTTATACTTTAGTGAAAAGAGAAAACTGTAAACTCTTGGCGGCATGAGAGAGTTCCTAGTCCATTCTTTATTTTGGTATGAAATACCTCAAAGATCCTCACATTTTATACAGCTCTGTCAGTTTTTCAAATCAGATTAATTGCTTCCCTGATATCCTATAGCTCATTGTGTATGTTTGGCTTCAATGGCTCTGCAGTAACAGTTTGACTATGAATAAATTTCTATGAATATGAATAAATAAACACAGGGTGGCTACATTTCCTGAGTGATGCTATCTTGTATTCCTATCCCTCCATTGTTTTTAAAATCCAGCCAAAATAGCCACTCCATCAAATGTTATTTTCAACCACTGTCCCATAAGAATATTGTCTCTAGTAAGAAGTTACTTAGAGTAGAAAGCACATCTCTTCTGGCATGTTTGCTATAATTGGTTTACAAAAGAACAGTGCTTTGTATATTTTATTATCAAGGTGAAAGCTACATTTGTATTTCACCCAGTTTTATAGCAAGCACTTGCTGATTTATTTCCATACTAATTTCACTGAAATTTTCTTCTGCATCTACCAGCAACATTTGCTTGCTAAGAATGAATATTAATTTCATTCTATCTTGCAAAAAGAATTTATTAGGTACTTGGTATGAACCAGCCACTCTTCTAGGCACTAAGGAACTAATGAACAAAATTAAGGTTTCATTCAGTTTTGTTCTTGTAAGAGATGACAAATAATAAATTTTTAACATCAAATACAGTCATCGGTTGGTATTATGGTTTATATTTAGATGTCCCCTCAAAGTCTCATGTGCTCACAGGTGTGGCTTTTGGAAAGTGGCTGGATGATAGGTATGCGGTACTGGATTATGGATACGTGATAACTGGATTAGGTCACCAGTTGGTTTAGTGTGGTTGTGAATAATGGGATAACTGAAGAGGGAAGCCCAACCCTGGGTGTTGGTGGTACCAACCAATAGGCTGTAGTCTGAAAAGCATAAAAGGAAAAGAAGGAAAGGCAGGTTTGTGCTGTAACCCACGTGGCTCCGGAGGTTCTTGGGGTGGACCATGAGAAGATGAGAAAAACAAAGAAGACAAAGCTGAAGTCAGGTGGAGCCCTTATTCTCTTGATGGGAAGAAAGGTACTGCTCAGCCAATGCAGCACATTTATTTATACACTGGGAAGGATAATTTCAATTTCATCCCCTCTGCCTAGAAACCCACTGCTTGGATTGTCTAGGAGCTTGGTGTTTCTTTTCTGGGCTTTAGCAACTTCTTGACGTGGCTGACCCGGGTGCTCTTTGTTTTCTAATAGGATCACAGCTGGGTCATTCTCTAGGTCAATTTCCAGCTTCAACAGTTCCTAACAGGTTTGCTGCTTCCTGCCTGCTCTGCCGTGAGCTACTTCTCCTCTTCCATGCTGCTCTGCTTTGGAGTCAGCAAATTATGGACTGAAACTTCTACAAACTGGAAGCCAAATTTAATCCCTCCTCCTTTCACTGGTAAGTATAACGTATTATGTTCCAGCAATAAGAAAGTCACTAAGACATTCAGTACCCATTGGAGACTGGTTCCAGGACATCAAAATCTTTGCATGCTCATTTTCTATATCAAATAGAAGTAGTATAAAAGTCAAATAAATATAAAATGGTGTAGTATCTGCATGAAACCTATATAAATTTTTCTCTATAATTTAAATCATCTTTAGATTCCTTATAATACCTAATATAATGTAAATGCTATAGAAATAGTTATTAGACTACATTGTTTAAGGAATAATAACAAAGAAACATATCTATACATGTTCACTATAGACACAATTTCTTTTTCTGAGTATTTTTGTTCTCTGGTTATTTGAAACCACAAATATTAAACCACCAGATATGGAGGACCAACTTTATACATCAGGGGTGAGTGCTCCAAAGAAATTCAACAGGCTATTGAGACAGAGAGTGATAGAGCCAGCTCTAGGCAGTGAGGACGACCTCTCTCAGTTGAAGATCTGCCTGTGTTGGATTATATTTATCTTGAAGAAGACCCTGTGATCTGAGAGAGCAGCATGGGGAAACGTCCCAAGGAAATCCTCCTGCCTCAGCTTCCCAGTGCTGTGGTAGGAATGTGTGCTACCACACCTGGCTATTTCACATATATTTATTGCAGTGGGTGGAACAAGTATTCCCCTCAACACTTTTTTTTTTTAACTAATGAAGAAATCTCAGAAGTATTCAGTACTTTCCATTATACTTATTAATATTTTTAAGATATTGCTTTCAATAGTATATGATTTTACATAAAACCATGATGCCTTCATACTCTTATTAGCTAATATCTCACACCATAACACATTTAGGTAAGACCATCATTCATGAGCGAGTGTACATTTGCAGAAAAGGAAAGCCTTCCCTCTCCCCGCAGACCTTAAGGGTGCTCAGACACTCCCCTTAACTGACAGGAAACAGCACTATTCAGGCCTGTAGAGAGGCCAGTGCCTGTCTGTACATTGAGCACTAGGAGAGTTTGGTTTCCTTATAATTTTGGCAGGGGTCAGATAAATAGAAACAGAAATTGCAACCTTTTCTTCTGGAGCCTCAGTAGATCACCTTGTACGTCTTTGTAGCACTTGGTACTCACATTCTCCTTTGATGAAGTCTCTTTAGCTAACAAAGAAGTGACAAATATCAGTAAAGTAGAGTCAAAATGAGAATTAGCCTGGCTTCTGGGTCCAGAGAATCTCTGTAACACCTTGACTGGAAACGCATCAAGTGACACACGAAAGACCAAGTCAAGTTCTTAAGTTTAAAAATGATAACATTAGGGCTGGGGATTTAGCTCAGCAGCATGAGTGCCTGCCTGGCAAGTGTGAGGTTGTGAGTTTTATTCCTGGTACAAAAAAAAAAATTAAATAGCCAAAATATCTCTAGCCAAAGACATGCATAGAGACTATTTAAAAATTAAAACTGTGCTAATTTCCTTCTCCAAAACAATCAACATTAAATTATTTTTGTAGGCTTGTCAAAACTTCACTGAAAAAAATATTTTTACATCTCTTTGTGGTCTCCTCAGTAAAATTGGCTATTTGAAGTGGATTAAGAACCTGAACTTCTTTCCTTGGGAAAATTTTACACCAAATGTAAAAATCAAGATAAATTTATTTAGAAATTAAGTAAACTTTATTTTATATTCTGTCTAAAACTGAATACATTGAGTTTTACTCAGCAGCAAGATAAGCAATGTTCTCTCCTTAGGGAAAACTAAGTATAAAATAAAACGCACTTAGTATCCTGTAAGACTAACATTGGATAGGAGAAATATAGATAGAAAGGAAACAAAATCATCGCTAAAAACTGTACTTTAAGAAGACCTCGACTTCTGGAATCCACTCAAAGTTTTCCAACAGCAGCATTTTCTTGGTCAAATTTAGGCGTCTTTCCTTCTGGAGCCATCACACTCAAACTTCCTCAAGAATACATGAAGTCCATAAATCGGCTTAATTAAACAAGTAAAGAGCAGGAACTTTATCCTAAGATAAAGGAACAGACTTGAGGAACCCAAAGGATGCTTAAATTGCCTATCTAAAATAAAGAAAGAAAGAAAAGAAAAAAGCTAGACCACAGCTATAAAATGGGCTAGTACCCTTCTGGGGAGTAGGTCACCTCTTCCTGGGGTGTAGACCACCTCTTTCTAGGGTGTAGGCCATCTAGGTTTCTATCTCCTCAAGAGAAGAATAAATGTTCCCAGCTCCAGAAACTAATGCACACCTCTCTCTTGGGGGCCCATGCTGTACTGCTTTAAAAGTCTGTACTCCTAAATCTCAGCCTAATAAATTCTTTTCATGTCTCTTACTGACTAGTCTTGAAAATTCTTCTTCCAAGACAATCAGCAAACTTGAAATCATACTCTGGGAGGAGGCAGGTTAGGTTTATAGTCAGCCTTGGGAACCTCCTAGACCCTGTCTGGTAACAAGACAGACTTGAAGTGGTGACAGGCATATATTCATATCCTTTTAAACTATTTTGTTCCAAATTATTCAGCAGTTAATCAACAAAGATAGGTCCCTAAACCCAAGGCCACATTCCCAAGCTGTCCCTTTCTCTCATTTTCTCAGAAACACAGCTAAATGAACCAGCTAGTGTTCAGTCATTTGAAGTACATTAGCCAGCACTTACCCCAAATTGATTTAGCACCAGTCTCCTTCCTGGGTGACTTTTCCCTGTGAGGTAGAAATCGCCAGTTGGACTCCCAGAAGTAGGCTACACTAAATGGCTAGAGATTTACCATTAACCTCACTACTCCATAGCTAAATTGGAGGCCTCCACAGAATTATGGGGTAACCCAGAGTGCAGAGCTTATAAAAGTGAGATAGAAGAGAGGAAAGATTATCTGGATGCATTTCCAAGGAGCGAGGATACAGTTTATTTAGAAGAATTTCCCTAAGTATTTTCCAGGGTCTGACTCACAAAGAGGCTGAGCTGCTACTGCTAATCCCTCCACCATCTTCCTGGAAGTCTCCCTAAGTGTGAAGGAAGTGTCTGGAGCCAACTATACAGCAGTGGAATGGCTTCATACCTTCCCCTCCCACTGCAATTCCATCACGTGAAGGATTGTCAGATTTCCTCACTGTCCTGTCACTTTCTCAGCCTTGGAGACCCTAAGTGGTGTGGTGGGCTTACAGAATCAAGTGACACACCCCAATTTGAAGAGAATGGCTACAAGAAGCATTTGATCTGGTTCAGCTCCTAACTTAACTATAGTTTCCAAAAGAAATTTTGAAAAGTGGTCTTCTGTGAATATTCCAACTGCCCATCCGGATTGGGCTCTATTCATCCCTGTCCCAGGAAGCTGACCTATGTATAATATAGTCTTTCCCTTTGGCTACAAATGGGATCAACTCTGAAGAGGCCTGGAAAGTGGGGGGAAAGTGAGAGAGGAACAATATTCCTTTGCTCTCCCTGTGGGGTCCCGATGACCTGCCTGTTATCTCACCTGAAATCACATCTCTTCTGAGTTACACAACTCTGACTGCACAACTTCTTTCCTTGCTTGTTTCAATAGATGTTTCCTGCTCTCCTCCGTGGGATTCTAAGAGTAGTAAAGGTTTGGCTGCTATAAGCTCTAGGTTACTACAGAAATGTTACTTAGGTCTTCTTCTATTTTAAAGAGTCTTAGTCTCTGTCTCTCTGTCTCTCTGTCTCTCTGTCTCTCGCTCTCTCTCTCTCTCTCTCTGTGTGTGTGTGTGTGTGTGTGTCTCCCCCTCCCTTCCAGAATGCTAGGATTATGGGCACATGTCACTATGCCCAGTTTATAAAGAATCTTTCAATGAACAAATCTTCTTCAAATAATTTTGTTTCTGCTTTTGCTGTGTTTCCTATTGGGCCCTGAGAAGGTACAGCAGTTTTACAGTCTGGGCTAACCCTTAAAAGGTGGCAGAGTAACAATGAGTATCTCTCTCAGATACTAGAGCTGACTTGAGAAGACGCATTTTCTTGTGCTTGCTATATCACTTAGCATTGCAGAAGAAAACAAATGGTCACTCCAATTTAAGATAATCCAAAATTACTTAATATTGGCCAAAAAGTGGACAAGGTACAGAAAAACCATAAAGCAGAGTACAGCTCCTTTGAACTCCTACTAGCAAGCCAGTGCTGCCTCCCAGCCCCAAACAGCAGAGGGAAGAGGTGATCATCACAACCTGAAAGAAAGGTGTGAAGAAGACAGTGCCATCTTGAAAAGAGCAGTGACTTCTTCTATATGGACACAACCAGCCTGCAAAGATGACACACAGGGGCGTAGGAAGTCTAAGTGCCTTGACTGTACAATCTTCCGGCCTTCTGGTCTCCTGCCGAGGGCCTCCTCTGATCAGGTCTAAGAAACCAGGTGACCAGAGAGTCATTCAATATAGTAGGCACCATAGAGCAAAGAGAAAGACAGAGATGGTCTAAGGAGCAAACAATAACCAGCACAATTCCTAAGCGAGAGGAATGGACTACATCAGGAACCACTAATACCATTAAAATACCAATATAGAAATCCCTAGAGCCACCCCACCCCAAATTCAGAGATGGCATGTCAGAGGAGAAGCCTAAGGAGTCTATGTTTTCTTTATAAAAATTCTTTTAAAAATTCCAATAGACAGTCAAGTTTGGAGTCCCTGATTTTTTAAGGCACATAAAATGAACTTGAAGATTTCAAAGCAGGTCACACAACCTCTTCTAAAGCCCAAAAAGACCTAATCATTCTAAGAATCTTCTAAAAGTGATTGCATTTGGCACTATTATACTGTCCTGCCTGGTCAACACCAAAGAAAGAATCGTGTCACTTTCTATCCTCAAGTACTAATCCTTAGGACAGCTGAACCTCAGGATAAATTTCACACACTTGACATTATTGTCCTTTTATCCCCTCAGTAGAAAATACAAGTAATAACTCCAAAAGAGACAGGTTTCCTTGAAAACACTTCACACACAGTTAGCCCTTCAACCTTAAGTGGTAGCAGCTCAAATGGCTAAAAGGAATTGTATTTTCATGAAGATCATTCGGTGGTAAGGAATGCCATTCAAGTTTCACTGAAAGATCATTATTTCCATTACGATAGTTGAAGTGAAGCCAAGAAGTAAAAAACTGACAACCTGAACCCTAGAATCCTCGTTTCAGAAATACCTATTAATTCAATACAATAAAATTTTAAAACTTCCAGTAATCCACAAGGTGCTCTTAAAATTAAAACTGCTGTCACCAACCATCCTTATGGAAAATTCCATTTTAACTCAACTCTTAATGAGGAGTGGGCATAAAGAGAAATACCAAATCCAGGAAAATACAATATTATGAACACAGGAAGTGCAGGAGGAGAAACAGAAGAAATATACCCAATTCAGAGCTTACGTCTGCCCACTCTTGCAGGTTTTGGGTCTAGCAACTGCTTGTTTGCCTAGCAAATTAAATAGAATTTCATAAATTCCAATCACACAGCATTGCTAAATGGCAAGTTGTTTTCCAGAAAAGTAGTCTTATAGTTAATGTACCCAACATTAAAAGAAATTTGAGTAAGGTAGGGGTAGAGCAATGGAGTAGAACAGAAGCTGTTTATTTCTTTACACAGCCAGAGGAATAAAAAAAGACTACCTTTGACTGTAAATTGTAGGTGGGCTGGAATGCGTAGGTTCATTCATGCAGAAAATGGGCTGGAGCTGGGTGTGGTGGTACCTACACTCAGGAGGCTAAGGATTGTTGCATGTTCAAGACCAACCTAGGCTACAAAGTAAGCTCAAGGCCAGCCTGAACTGCATAGTGAGACCAAAAAGGAAAAGAGAAAGAAAAGACCAAAAAAAAAAAAAAGAAAGAAAGAAAGAAAAGGAAAGAAAGAGAGAAAAGAAAGAAAGAAAGAAAGAAAGAAAGAAAGAAAGAAAGAAAGAAAGAAAGAAAGAAAAGAAAAACAAATGGGTTGGAATTGCTGGACTCCTGAGTCCTGGTCCCTAATAAGATATTAATCTGCCCTGTTGCTTGAGCAAGGCTTTTAAATGTCTCCTTCCATCAGTATACCAGCATGATAAGTAGAAATAAAAATATGTCTGTCTTACAAATCTTACCAGAGTTAAAATTCCTCTTCCTGTGTAACCCGCTGTATCCAATAGATATGTCCCTCACTGCAGTGAAATGCAGCTTACAATGAATAAGAAATCAGAATGATTATCAAGAGGTGCTTTAACTTCTTCAGGGAGTTAACTTTAAAAGCGCTTATACATAAGTGGCTAAGAAGTCAGGAGCTATAGATAGACACTGGTGCCTTTTGCCTGTAGCAAGATTTCTTGGTAAATTAACTACATTTTTCTCCTCTCTTCTTTATCCCGATTACCTTGTGACCTTTCTCTTCTACATGCTTGGAATTGTCTGCCTTTACCACTGTGTCCATTGTAGCTTATTAATCAGCAGGGACATGAGCTTCCCACTATCCATAGTTTGAAGACATTGCTGATGAGTGACGGCCTGTGGGGACTATATTTCCCAGTCCCTAGGAGCTAGGTTGAGGCCATGCAACTGAGTTCTGGCCAAAGCAGTGTGGTAGGAATGACATAGCACTATCTCTGCCTGGAAAAATTTAAAATAGGATAGTATGCTTCATTTATCAGGGAGATTCCTTAACTCACTTCATAAAAACAGACATAGATGTCTCCTCCTGTGAGCTTTTCAGCATCATATTCTTTGTGAGAATCAGTAGAGTTATCTGCCTGGCCAAAAACTGGCATGCATGTCCTTAAAATTAAACTAAGCAGTTGGGCATTGTGGTGTGTGCTCGTATTCCCAGCACTCTGGGAGGCTGACGCAAGAGGATCACAAGTTCAAATCCAGCCTGAGAAAGCACTCGACAAGATCCTGCCTCAAAATCAAAACTGAAAAATGCTGAGGATGTAGTTCAAGTTGAAGGCCCCAGCACAACAAAAATCAATCAATCAGTGAATAAAACTAAGTATCTATTGAATGTCTATGATATGCCAAGATCTTTCATATGACCAAATCTTAAGACGGGAAGAATTATCTCTATTTAACTGAATCAGAAATTTGGGTCAAAGAGATGTGACTTTTTTTTTTGTACCAGGGATCGAACTCATGACCTCACACTTGCCAGGCAGGCACTTGTGCCACGGAGCTAAATTCCCAGCCCCAGGATATAATTTTTCCAAGGACATTGAAGGGCATAGAATTCAGTGGCACTGAAGTTTGAAGCCCAGGTTTTCCAACTTTGAATGCCGGACTGCTGGCATTATACCTCAGCTTCTTGTGGATCATGTGCCCAAAGTGATCATCAGCTGTTACCCTCACCCCCCAACAAACACAAGATCTGAGGATGGTCACTTGCAACCCACCCCTGAGAGTCAGACCACTTGAGATGCTGAGGGGGAAAAACACTTTCTCCAAATTATTTGATCTACATGAATGCATAGGCCATGGGGGTCTGACCATCTGTCCACTACTATCCTTGAATAACTGACCGCTGCCAGGTGTCATGCCACCTGGCATAGATTAATTAGTTAGTAAAACCAAGTTCAGTGTGATTAATTTTGCAAATCTGAGGCCCTGAATTTCAATACTTCTAAAAGCATTCTGTAAACCTGAGGCACTATAAAGGATTAATGACTAAAAAGGAGGCAAAAATAAAGCATTAAATGCACCTCACTCATGTTTGAATCAAATACAATCCTCATTCACCCAGCAGGAACTCTCAACTCACCATTGTTGTCAATAAAAAATTCATGTGCCTGCACACATATGGATTCATGATGGTGTGATCCACCATAGAAAAACCTCAGAAAACTCTCTGTGAACCCTGCCCTTTGCTTGCTCCAACCAATTAGCTCAATATATTCCAGACCTACAAGTAAAAAGGAACAGGGAATACATTGCCTTGTTCCATGGTACAACCCCTGTTCTCCCCCCACCGTGAGAAGGGCCTCCATTTGCCCACTCCACACCCTCCATTATGGGGACTATGACACATTTATCACCTGGGCTTCCCAAGGGGGCTTCCAGACTGCCTGTGCTATTGATCACTTCAGCAATTTACCAGGTAGGGAATTAGAGTTATGCCTGGGTAATTTCCTGTGTACCTCTTTTTTCAATTCTTAAAGCTTGGTGCTAATTTAATCCTTGTTAAGAACATTGTTGTGCTTGGAAGCCCTGATGGTGTTTCAAGAGCTGGTTATATATCTGCAAAACTTAATAAAACTCACTGACTGCCAATATGGCCCTGGCCAATGTCAGGTATAGGATCAGTCACTGAAAGCTTATTAAGCCAAAAGCAAAGACTGAAAACAAATAAATGAACCAACTAGAAAGAAAAATATCAAAGCCAGGGAAGGGAAGCTTTGCATTAGTTTTGAAGGAATGGACTTGGTGTCAGTGGAAGGAGTGAATTGAACTTCTGCAAGAAGTTCCTTAGTATAATTTCCAAGGCTATGTGCCAGTTAATCCAAAGACTTGTGAGTCAAATATATCCAACCAAGGAAAGGCAACAAGGATAAATAGTCCTCACAGAAAAATCAAATGCCTTGAGCAATTGCCCTTTCTCCTGCTGGCCCTCCTCCTCCTCCTCTTTATTCTCCTCCTCTCCTTTCCCTCCTTCCTTTTTCTCCCCCTACTGTTTCTTGGGTGGTTTAGAATATGTTCACTCTCTGGGCTGGAATGACTCACTCCACTGTGAATTCTAACTTTAACTCTATCCCCAACTCATGTGTGGACTAGAAAAGCCACTGGGGTTCAAGAAATTTCTTCAGCCTTCTTATTCCCAAAAGAAAGTTTAGCAGAGTCTTACCAAATACTTGGCCACTTGAGAAGTTATCCCTTACTTTGACTTGGAAACCTTCAATCTATAGATGTGTTTCTCAGTCTTATTTTTATTATTCCTTTTTTTAGATATTTTTCCCTAATTACCCCCTCACTTATGAAATTTTAATACCACACATAGACAGATACTATATATGTATAAAAAGAGTAGTGATTTTGGCTTCTCAAGAAACAAATTTTTGCCCTTTCAGAGGAAAAATACAGGCTTTTTTTGTATGCATACAAAAGTTGTGACTATTTGGTAGCAAGGCATGTCTTGTTGAGCACAGAGAACTGAGAGCCTGATAGATGACAAAAAGCAACATTTAGGAGAGGAAGGATATTGAGGAAGCAAGGGGATCCAAGACCAATTTGCATTTTTTATAATATTGCCAAAGAGCAGACTTGAAATGAGATTGTGTTAGTCAGCTTTTCATGAGATAATCAACTTATAAAGAAGAAAAGTTTATTTTGGCTCTTGGATTCAGTGTGCTCAGTCTACAGTTGCTTGGCCTGTTTGGCTTGTGGCAAGGTGGTACATACTTCAGGAGCACAGGGCCAAATCATTCACTTCATAGTCAGGAAGCATGAGAGGGAGAGAGAGAGGAAGAAGGAGGAGGAGCAGGAGGAGGAGGAGAAAGCAGAGAAAGAGGAAGAAGGAGCTAGGGTTCTGATAATCCATTCAAGAGCACATGCACCCAGACAAGAAGACCTCTCACTAGTCCCCATTATCAGAATTTGCTCTGCATCCAAATGGCACAAAGCTGGGCACTAAACTTTTAACACACAGACCTCTGGGAGACATTCAAACTCCAAACCATGGCAGGAGTCTTGTTTACTGACACAGTTTTTGTTGATAAAAAGTATTGATGTCACCCCCAATTTCTAGACCTACTGCCTATCCATGCTCTGTGTTAGGATCCATCTTTTGGTAAATGTACTACCAGAGCTGATTTTGACTAACAAGAAGCCCTTCTATCACAGAAGTCAAAGCCCTTTCCTCCACACCCTGTCAGGAAACATCCTACTGAGCTGCATCCCTCCAGGTGCCCAGCGGTCCTCCCCACCAACTTCAGCCCCTCTAAGTGTCTCTGCACCAGGCAGCTATCACAGTACTCTGTAATTAGCTGGGGTGCTTAGACCCATATTTTTATTCTTCATCTCCCTGATTGATTTTCTAATTTATGTGTCAGCATGAAGGTGTTTAAATAAAACACTTAACTCAGCAGCAATTAACTGTAAAGCTTTTAAAGCTTAGGTTTCATTTCCTAGGTCTTTAAGAGCCAGAAATAATATCAATAGCTACTGAAATCAAGTTGTATTTTATCCTGGTTAAAAAGGCAGCAAGTGGCTTGAGAGGCACTATTACCTAAGGCAACATCTGCTAACCTTTTCCTTTCCTGATACATTTCTTAGACACATACACTATGAATGAAAAGTATATTTGGGTGAAATTTAGCTAAAATGACATTATCCATAAGGAAGATGTTTGAGAGAATGTTCAAGATCTCTGAACACTTTTAGAACACCATTGTTGTATTTTTGGACAATCCTTAAGGTTAGGATACTTACAGATATTCTTACTCATTTTCTACAACTGAAAAAACTAAGCTTCTAAACACAGAACCCCTGGACAGGGAATTACTCTGAGACAGTTGAGAGTAAAGAGCATAAGCAAGAAAGAACTATTCAGCTGCATTTTTTGTCAAAAACTATTTAAAGAAACTGTGTGTGTGTGTGTGTGTGTGTGTGTGTGTGTGTGTGTGTGTATTTGGTATACTAGGGATCAAACCAGAGAATTTCCACTAAGTTACATCCACAGCACTTTTTTTGAGCCATAATCTTGCTAAATTGCTAAATTGTCTAGGCTGGGCTAGGATTTAGGATCCTTCTGCCTCAGTCTCGCAGAGTGCTAGGATTACAGACATGTACCATCACACAGGAGAAAGAGACTCCAATTTGCAGGAAGCTGGAAGACCTGCTTGTTTTCAGGAAGAGAGAGCAAAATATCCATCTCTGAAATTTTGTAATTACTTGGGGATCAGAGCTTGCCCGAGGGGTATATGTTGAGATAATCACACTCCAGGATCAGCTGAAGATTCTAGACCCCCCAGCCAAACTGCAGGTCAGGCAGGGGGTGGAGATAACTGACTGAGAGGAATCCACTCCAGAGGACTGGAGGCCAAGACCTGGCAAAAACATTCCTTCCTGTCTTCCAGCTGCCTGGCCAAGTGGTCACTTGCAGTTTTCTACCACTATTGTCACTTCCAAGGATGCTTTTGATGCTAATTTTAACTACAGTTCATCTTTCATTTATCAGTGCAGGGATATAAAAGTGTGTGTGTGTACAGGGGGTGTGCGTATGTGTGTTGTCTTGGAGTGGACAACAACTCTTTGAAGTACTACTTCAGAAAATATAAAATTAAACCTTATTTTTGGGCTTCTATCACCATTGCATTCACACACCTAAACTCCTCTTGTCTCATAACATATTTACTCTGTGAGCTAGAGACCTTCATAAGCCATAATGGTTTCCTGTTAGCCTTACCTGCCAGAAATCCCAAAGCACAATACAATGTTTAATTGTAGTAACTGGCTTTAGTCCACATTTTCTACCACTATTATCTTACTCTCTCACCACAGGCCTCCCATTCCCTGCCCATTACATAGAATTTGACCTTCATTCTGTGTCCTTGGATACAAACTTTACATATTACTAAACTACCATGTAGCATTTTTTAGTAAAAGTACATTTTTTAAAAAAACAAAATTATCTTTAAATGACTTTGTGTCAGGGAGCAAAGTCTTGAGACAGCCCTGTGTTGACATTCATATTGAGAAAGGTGGCTCCAGGGGCAGTGCCTTTAACAGGGTGACTAGCACAGCACCCCAGAAGTCATAAAACCTCCATGCCATAACCTGATCCCCATGAATCAAAAGCCATCTCTGTCTCCCCAGTGAAATTCGCCATCTATAAAATGATGACCCTACTTGTTCCTTGTCTCTGTTACTCTCTTGTTAAGAGGATCAATGACACTGCATCTATATAGTGCTTTGAGCTTCTCAAGGGATAGTGCTCTATGACTGTAATTATCATTATTGACAGCAGCGAGAAGCTGTCACAGGCTTTTCATGCCATAGTTCCTCATCTTCCATAGCAGCTGATGAATTCATGAGCCAGCATTTTCTTTCTGCTAAAGGGCACAGTTACATTAATTTCAATAAATATCCAAAGCTCCAATACGAGCAAGAGTGTTCAAACATGAGAAGGTTCCAAGAAAGCTAAGAACAATGCACCATCACCCCTGGCACTGCAGGAATGCTTGAAACACCCAATAGCACATTAGTACAAACTGGCACACTGCGGGTACTATGGTAGCTGTTGGCACAAGGCCTGGATCCATTCAACTAGCTAATGTAAGATAATCTCTTTCCTAGTTAGGATATGCTAGTATAGGATTCTATTCCTTGTGTTTGAAAAACTAAGCGATGTCTACATCCATCACCCTGTGGAGGTTTTTTATGACCCTTTTAAGACAGTTTTTTTTTTCTTGAAGCCTCTATTATCTCAAGGAGACATCCATACTCCTTTGTCACTCTGCCTCCGACACTCTGCCTTCTCTCCTTTCTCTTATCTGCCTGCTGACACACATTTTAAGCTTGACCAGGATTCTACATGTAAGTGCATCCTTTGCACAGCTCTGATCCCCACCCCCACCCACATCTGAAACACTGCATTTTGCAATCCATGGAATTTTAAGGCAGGACTTTAAAAATACATATCCTCGAAATCCTACTCCAACCCCTCTACTTGGAATATTTTCTTCTAAGTTTTTTTTTCTGATCCTAAAGAATGCCAGCACAAATACTAAAATCAGACACCATTCAACTGGTTCCAGAGAAAGCATATTTGTCTGCTATTTTAAAAATCTGGGCACAGCTCATGTGGTAATGTTGATGTAGTAGCAATGGTTTACCAAAAACTTCAAGAACTAAATGCAGTGAGATGATTTCTGGGTCGAGACTGCAAACCCAAAGCAAAAATAATAGCAGACTGTGTGTGTGTGTATATATATATATATATATATATATATATATATATATTCCTTGGGAGCAAAAAAAAAAATATGTACTTAGCATCCTGCTTCCTGTGCAGCATAAATGAATTCCAGAAACACGATTTTGGAATGTCTGAAATTCAACTGCAGACTTCCATTAACACTTAAAAAAGAGGAGGAGAACATAAAGTGATAAATTTACTCGGAGTCTTGCAGACTCTTTTTTAGCCAAATTGCTGGTTTGAGACATCTCATCATCTTTCTAAGAACATGAACTGCAGGCTTGTCACTTTCCCCACTCTGCACTACACAAGCTGAGTGATTATGGGTTTGCCCTGCCCAATCAGCAGCCCTATTCCTGTTCTCTGCTTCACCATTACAGCCAAAGAAAAGCCCTCTCAAGGGACTAATGAAGGACCGTCATCAGCACTGTATGACTGGATAGTGGTGGAATAAATGTTGTGAAGGAGCAACACCTTCATGCAGAAAGTACAATTCGCACTAACAGAGGGAAGAGATTCATTGACTGAAGGCTCCCAAAGCATAGTGTTCAGCTGACAGAATGATGCTCTTAGTTGCTTCTGTCCCCTGCCTGTCCTCAGGGACTGCCACCTTCTTATTCCCTGGGATCAGACTTATTTCCATTCAACCAATCATTTAAACTGGGAGCACATCGTCCAAAGAATATTCCTCCAAATATTCCAAGAAAAACTAAGACAACAGGTCTATGAACTCTTTGGTATAGGACTTTGTGTTGATTTGACTCTACCTAGAAGGAGATCAATAAATGCCTGGCAAGAAACGATAATGTACACAGTGATTTACTAAGTACTTAGATCTATTTTCCAATGAAAATATAATTTAACCAACAGATCCCTTTGAGCATATCATTATTTGCATCATCTGAACTCATGAAAAAAACCCAAAATACAGTGTTGCCAGGGTCACACAGTTAGGAGAGTGATCCCCTCCTGTGAGCTGTTCCACTGCATGGATGAAGACTCCCCTCCTGGAAGTGACTCCCTGAAGCCAGGCAGACAGCACACTAAGATTCTCCAGGAGATGCTTGTGATAGGAAGCCATATGAGCCAATTAAAGCTCCTCCCTGCCCTCTGAGGACCCCACACATTGCATGCTGGCAGAAGGGAGTGGAGGACAAAGAACACAGCAAATATTCTTGGAAATGGGTCTTCAGGATGACAATTCACCAGCCCCTCCCAGTCTCCTACACAGCTTCACTTAGGTAGATCTTTGCAGCACAGGACCACACACTAGAGGCTGTGCTTCCCCCAACTGTATCTACCAGTGTCTCTCAGTTGAGAAAAAGATGTGCCCACTGCAGGTGGGAAAAAGTAATTTCTAGAGTCCTTCTGTCTCCCAACTTCCAGAACCAAAGTTCTAGGGTTACCGCAGAAGCACATAAAGCACCCTTACAACCCAGCTGCTGCTTAGCTAAAATGCCATCACATGCCACACAGCCCAAGGCATTCTGAGGCTTGGCTGACATCAGTACACTGAGCCTAGGTGACATGGCGGTCATGTAAAGCTGTAATTGAGGAAACTAGCATGAGACAATTCTCAAAGTCATTTATTTCAAGTCTCTGCTACATGATGGGAGATTTTTTTTTCCCAAAACCAGTTCTTGCAATTTGATTTTGTTGCAATGAATTCTATTTTGTTGGAGCTTTTCTTTCTTTTAAAACAAATAATAAGAATAAGTAAATCTTGGAGTTGAAGATTACCTCAATGGTATAAGCACCTGCTTGGCAAGTGCAAGATTGTGAGTTCAATCCCTGGTACCAAAAAAAAAAAAAAAGTAAATCCGGGATTTCTGTTTTACCACTTAACACATGGATAAGTGAGGTAGTTGTAACTCCTTATATGTATTTTATTCTTTAATATTATGCCTGGTTCACAGAGAACAAAAGAGGAGAGAGAAGCGTGTGCCTTTCTCCTCATGCACTGTGCCTGCCATGCTATTTGCAAAACTGGCACCTTTGTCTATGCTCCACAACCTGACACCTGAAGATACACCTCTCTGTGCCCTCTTACCACACCACTGAGAAATCTATAGACATCAGGTTAAATGTTGGTATTAAATTAGCTTCTTCAAGATTTTTTGTCATAGCAGCATTCATTATCAATTGATCAAATTATTGTCCTATATAGGTAAACAAAGTCCAAACTAAAGATGGACTCAAATCATTATCAAGAAGTACATACACCAATTCCAATCAGATACTAAATATCAAACAGCTAAACACTGTGCATGATCACCACAAGGAATGTGTGCACATGTGATGTAAAATATATGATACATATGCACATGTACATTTACATTTGCCATGTGTATTTAGCACGTTTTCCACGTGTTTAAATTCTGACTTGTCTGGGGCTAAGAGGGTTTATTTAAGAGTGACTCAGTTGGCCTTTTTAAGAGGGGATAGCTGTGTATCAAAGGGCCAAAAGATTCTCCAGAACATTCCACCAGGCCTCATCTCACATTCACTGCCTGTCCCACTCACTCAGTAGGGAATTGTTGGTGGAGGCGGGTAAGCACTCTTTAGAATTGCAATACTATTCAATGATCCTTCTTGCAAATGAATTCCCTCTCACAACTGGAATGATCAATCAAGAGAGGTTTTCTGCAGATAAAAGAAGAAATTTCACATTCTAGGGAGGACAAGTTCTCACAGACTGTAACAGAGCCTCCCACAGGCAGCCAGTGGATAATGAAGTGAGAGCTCACCACAAGCTCAGCTGCTAAGAGTGGGTATTCTGTAGCAGAAATAACTATCACCAGGCTCAAAGGCTCAACCTGAGAAGAGCGGCCAGAGAGAGACCTCAGAGTGCATGGCCTTTGTGAACCTAGATATCTGGACCACTAGGCAACAGCCATGACCTTCTGGCTTTTATTTTGTTTTTCAGAAAACACAAGCCTACGACAAAAACCCGTACCTTTCTCCACACGTATATCACTTCTGTCATTTACCATCTACTCCTGTCCTGGACAGATGCCCACAGTACCCTTTCATGGTAACTGGAAACACAGCTCCAATGGGATTTTTTTTTTTTTTTTGCAATACTAAGGATTGAATCCAGGGTCTTTTACATGATAGATAAATTGTCTACCACCAGCTACACCTTCAGTTACCTCATTTTTAAATTTTACTTTGAAACAGAATCTAAGTTGCCCACACTAACCTTGAACTTGCAACCCTCCTGCTTAAGCCTCCTGAGTAACCAGGACTACAGGCAACTATGATATTAACCTGCTAACAGGAACATCCTTGGTTTTTTTTAATGTTGTTTTGTTGGGGGGTTTTTTGTTTTGTTTTGTCTTTTTTGAGATAGGGTCTCACTATGCAATTCAGGCTGGCCTTGAACTCAGTTTATGGCCCAGGCTGGACTCCAATTCAGTGTGACTCTACTACCTCAGCCTCCCAAGTGCTGGGATTATAAGCAGGCACCACCACACCTGGCCAAAAGGGACATTCTTGATGCTTTCCCTGCACAGTATTATTCACTTTATGTGGTCTTCAACCATACTGGACAGAAGTGTCAAGCTATTTATTTTTCATTTTTTTCCTGATTTATTTTTTCAAAGTTCAGAAGTTGTAATCTCATTATAAAGCATAAAACAAAATAAAAATTAAAACCACATAAAATAGTTATTCAACCATGAAGTGAAAGTGCAGTTGCTGGTCAATGAACATTTATGTAAGTAATGTTTATTATGTACAAATGTTTATGTATTCATCTTTTCGGACTCCTGCTTCTCATGATTACACCCAATGGGCTACTGCTCTGTGAATCCAGAGTCAACAGCATGGCATATATTTTTCTAGAACTTTTTCCTCAAACATGCGCATGGGCAGGAGGATTTCTTTGTGTGTTTTTTTAAGCAAAGTAAATTATACTCTACACATTGTTCTGCAACTTGAATTTTCACTTGACTATACCATACTGATATGGTATCAGTTGCTAGAGGAGAAGAAGGAGAAGGAGAAGAGAGAAGAGAGAAGAAGGAGCTGATATTCTATCCTGTGAACTGATATCCCTGCATATCAGTTAACAAACACTATATAACTGGCTAGTTGTGTCATCTTTTCAAATAAAGTCTTATTAAACCACAGCTATCCCCATCATTTCTGTATTGTCTGTGACTGTTTCTGCCCTGCCACGAGGAAGTAAGAAGTTCTGATAGACTAGAAAACCCAAGGCCTTGCAAGATTTGCAACCAACTAAGAAAAAGTTAGTCAGTGGGAGCAACCATTTATTTTCTCAGCTGCTGTGAGTGAATTGAGCATGGTTCAGCTGATTGACTCTTTTGTTGGTCTTGTCTAGGGTCGCTCATGTGAATACAGTCATAGGACAGCTGAGCAGTCCCAGTGATATCATCACACATTGATGGCTGGTGTTGACTCTCCATTCAGAAGCTTCTGGAACATCCCCCAAGATTCATGTGTTAAAATCATTGTCTGATCCTAGTAGGAGGTGGCAGAACCTTTAAGAGACAGGGCCTAATGAGAGGCAGTTAGGTCACTGAAGGATGCACCCTTGAAGGAAATATCGGGACCTTGGCCTCATTTTTCTCATGTCCCAGCTGTCATGAGGTGAGCAGCGCTCTCTTTCACGTGCTCCCTGCCATGATGTGCTGTATCATCACAGGTCCAAAAGCAATGGAGCATCCTGACCACAAACCAAAAATCTCTGAAAACATGGGCCAAAGTAAACCTTTATTTCTTATAATTTGATTATTTCTGGTATTTTTTACAGAGAAAGAAAGTCAACACATCTCCCTTTGCTGGCTACCATCTCCTTCCTCCTCCTCCTCCCTCTCCTCCTCCTCCCTCTCCTCTTCCTCCTCCTCTCCCTCTTCCTCTTCCTTCTTCTCTCTTCTCTTTCTTCTCTAGCAAAATGCACAAGACACATACATGCATATATATTTGTATATATACATATATATACACATGTACATACAGAGAGAAAGGTGAACAAATTAATGTATAGCATTCCATATCTTTTTCTATATTCACAAAATCATGCAGTTTAATATAGATATGATTTTGTCTTCTACGTTGCTTTGTATTTTTGTAATACTGTATGGTCTTGTTAATTTTTCATTTCTTCTCCTCTCTTTTATCCTCATCTTCACCATATTATCTACGTGCTCAAAATACACACACACACATCTGGAGAAGGAATGGAGTTTGCCTAGAGTTATTTTATACATATTTCTTAGAAACTTGATTTTCTTAATATTCAAAATAGCTCTCAGAAATATTTCCAGGTATATGGGTAGTTATTTTGAAGAAGTATATCCAGGTCTACCACTGTAGCTCCAAATCACTCTTTATAGTAAGTACATATGCTAGTTACTGTGGACTGATCCATGTACTCTTCCTACTCTGAAAGGTTGAGAAGCAAAAGCTGTACTTCCCAGGTGCTGGGGCTCCTGATGTAAATTAATTTCCCCAACTAAATGCTCTTCACATAAATCTAAAAAGGTAGAGGTTATTTCCTTCCACTTTTAGGACTTTTCTGTGGGTAAACACAGTCATGCAAAGGTAGCTTTCCTGATATAATCACAACTGTGCATAGAGAAAAAGTGTGTTGTTCCATAAAAATATTTTTAAGAGAAAAAAATTTCAAAAAAAGATAATTAGAGGGTAAAAATGGCTCATACATTGCATATTGTTATCTTTAAATTAGTTATTCAGAATATAAGATATATCAGCATTTAATTGTCCAAACAATATTAGCACAAATCTTTCTTTTCAATGAACTAAGAAAAATTAGTAGTATAACTATTATGGTTTGTGTCTGGGTGTCCCCCAAAGCTTCATGTAATCTGGAGGTGGCTGAGTCTACTGTTTTTGATTGGTTCATTGTCTAGTGCTGAGATTGGTGGTGTGAGTTCTGCACCTGCCCAGGGGTGGGTAGTCCACAAACAATATAAGGGAGGGAAGGAGACATGCTCCTCCCTTTTGCCCTTTTTGCTTTTGTGGCTTGTGGCCCTCATAAACAGTTCCTCCTTAGCCATGCCATCCTGCCTTGGAGCTATCTGATCACATACTGAAACCTCTACAAACTGTGAGCTAAATAAACATTTCCTTCCTTCATTTTGAGTGTTGGGTATTTTGTCCCAGCAATGAGAGAAAAGTAACCAAGACAGTAAATATTTTATACTATAGATATAAAAATAAAAAAGATGGCTCTCCTTGTCTATTGTGGAGTCTCTCAGGTGTTCAGAAGCTATCAGGGGGGGAACAGTAGAGGTTAAAGTCTGGATTACAGCTGGAACTGATCTCTAGCTCTCTGATACACAAAGATAATCATTGCAATGACAGCATTGGTAAATTCTTGACCTCAGGATAATCTCAGCGGTGACCTCAAAGAAGGTGTTTCCTGCAACGGGTCAGATCTATGATCCTAGGAATCACAGTCCTCCCAGTGACTGCATAAGCCCATACTTTCTTGAATTATATCCCTTTCTAACTAAAAAATGTAAAGAACTTTCTATTCCTTATGCCAAATCCTACAGACACACTGATAACATGCAACCATTCCTTTACTGATGTGCATTCATTTCACTTCCACATTTTTGTACTTTAAACAATGCAGCAATGAAATGCAAATAAATCCTCATCTTATACCTTATATTTCTACAGAGTACATTTCTACAGTATTGCATTTTGTTTTGGTACTGAGGATTGAACTCATGACCTCGTGCTTGCAAGGCAGGCACTTGTGCCACTGAGCTAAATCCCCAGCTGGCACTGCATTTTGAAGAGGACATGTTTGAAAGGTGAGGGTATTTTATTATAATAAATGTTTTCAGAACACTTTCTTAAAAGGCAATAACAATTCATATTTCTAGTAGCAATTCAAAAGGCCTTATGTATCTCCCAGTAATAGGTGTTATTACTGGTTTTCATTTTTGTCAATCTAAAGTATCTCTTGTGGTAGCAACTCATTTCCCTGTTAGTGCATTTAAGCACTGTTTTATACTTTGTTTCTGTTTTTTGTTTCTTTTTGGTTTTTGGTTTGCTCATTTTTGAGACAGGGTTTTGCTATATAGTCAAGGCTCACCTCAAACTCACAGTGATCCTCTTGCTCAGCCTCTGGGATTACAGGCATGTGCCACCATGGCCACCTACACCATTTTATATTCTAGACATCAGTATTTGCTATTGCATAGTGCCATATCTTTTTGTCATTTTTAAGTTTGAGATTTTTGGGGTTTTTTATATTTCTGTCAAATGTGTAAGAGATCATTAAATATAAAATTTTAACAGATTGTCAAATGCATTTTAATCTATATTTTCTCTATAGTATATATCAAACTTACATCTTTACTTTCATAGATTCTAGATTTTCAGTCTTAAGTCTTGGAAAAAATTCTTGCTCGCAATCTTGGGCTGTGTTTGTAGTTTCAGGATTCCTTTTATAATTTTTGTTATTCTCTTTTTATATTAACTTTTAATTCATTTAGAACTTAACTCTAGACCATGATATAAATTGGGAGCCATTTATGAGCATCTTGATTTTCCTCAAGATACAGAGCCAACTGAGCCATTATTGTTGTTGAAGTAAAACAAGTTTTCCTTTTTTAAATTTTTAAAACAAAAACAGAATAAAAATGATACAGAATTTCAAAACAATAGATTAACAATGGTTAATATATTACATATTATTATCTTCAAATTAATTGCTCAGATTATAAGATATAGGCATGAAAATTGATCAAAGATTTAAGCACAAACCATTCCTTTCAATGAATGAACAGAAATTAGTTAGTATAATTATCTTGGCTATCATATATTGTTTCTTCTTTTCTGTTTTCCCCCATCCCAGTTCTTCCTTCTTTTTGAGCAGATTCTTCCCCTTTCACAATATTTATTGTGCATTTTGGATCTTATTTACTCTTTTAGTTTCTCACACTAAGGGGACAAGGTGATGTTTACACATGCAAGTCTGATTTATTTCACTTATGAATACGGTCTCAAGTTGTATCCATTTACCTATAAAAGCCTCATGTTTATTTTTCTTTATAACTGAGTAGTACTCTGTTATATAAAAATACCACGTATTTTTATCTATTCCTCAGTTGATAAACATTTTGGGTTGTTTCCAAGATTTAGATTACAGATTGTGCTGCTATAGACACAGGTGTAAGCATATCACTGTGATATGATGTTTTCAATTCTTCTGGGAAAATACCCAGAAGAGGAAGAGCTTGGTTGAATGGGATCTCCAGCTCTAGGTTTTTGAAGAATCCTCACACTGATTTCCACAGTGCTTGCACCAGTCTACACTCCCACCAGCAGTGGAGAAGTGTTCCTTTTCCCCCACAGCCCTGTCAGCATTTGTTATTGATTTCTTGTTGATAGCCATTTTTGCTGGAATGAGGTGAAATCTCAGTGTTGTTTTAATTTCCATCTGTCAATGACCAGTGATGTTGAACATTTTTTCATATATTTATTTGCCATTTGTGTTTCTTCATCTGAGAAGTATGTGTTTATCTCAGATGCCCATTTTTGAATTGGGTCTTTGAATTTGGGGGACCTAATTTTTTTCAATTCTTTATATATTCTAGATGGAAGTCCTTTGTCTGAGGGACAGTTGGATAAAATATTTTCCCATTCTGTGGGTTGTCTTTTTACTCTGTTGGTGATTTTTTTTACGTGCAAAAACTTTTTAATAAGATGAAATCCAAGTTGTTGATTCTTTGAAGTACTTCCCATGCAGTTTGGACTTTTTTCATGAACTCTCTACCTAATCCTATATCTTGAAGATTCTACCTACTTTCTCTTCCAGTAGATTTAGTGTTTGTTTTAATTTAGATCTTTAATCCATTTAAGTTTTAGTTTGTGCATGGTCTGGTCTTAGTTTTTAGCATGTGGAAAGACCAGTTTTTCCAGCACCATTTATTAAAGATATGGCAGATATAATTTTGATTTATGCAGATATAATTTTCATTTATTAAAGAGGCTATCTTTCTTCTGGTGAACATGTTTGGCCCCTCTGTCAAAGATAAAGTGGTTGAGTGTGTTTGTAGCTGTGTTTGCATCTTCTAATCTGTTCCACTGATTCTCAGGTCTATTTTTTGCCAGTACCATGCTGATTTTATCACAGTAGCCTTGTAGTATAATTTCAAGTCAGGGATTATAATGCTTCCTGCCTTGCCATTGTTACCCAGGATTGCCTTTGCTACTCCAGGTCTCTTCTGTTTCCAAATGAATTTTCAGAATGTTTTCTGTAGATCTGTGAGGTATGCTGATGGTATTTTGATTGGGATTGCGTTATATCTGTATAACAGTTTTGAGAGTGTAAACATTTTCACACTGTAGGTTCTTCCTATCCATGAATGAGGGATATCTTTCACTTGCTGATACTCTATAGATTCTACTTAGTAAGAAAAGCTAGTTGGTCAAACTATATTTAAAACCTGTATCTGAATTTGTCCAGAGCCTTCAGGGACTACAATGCTGGCCAGCAAGTCTAAACTTTCTTCTCTTAAATATGAACATTTTCCCAGTACTGCTTCTAAGTCAAATCTCATTTATTTTCCTGCTTAAAAATTGTAAAGGCATGTTCTAAATATTTTAATACCTGTAATAAACTACAGAATTTATTAAGAGTAGAGATACTCAAGTTAACAATCAAAATGGTGTGACCAGAGGAAAAGTATTTATGCAGTCTTTATCAACACAAAATGGTACCTTTTTTTCTTAAGAAAAAAGCCAGTCCAAGAAAGGATCTCATCCTGTAAAGATCAAAATTCCAAATCACAATGAAAGAAACTTGAGCAATTTACTGGTTTTATTTTTTACTAGGTGACTCAAACATACCTTAGTTTTGTTATCTGATGCAACACAGTGACACAGAATATAATGTTGTAGTGACTGTACTGAGGTTGTTAAAGACTATTGAATTCTTTTCACTTTAAATGCATACATCTGAATTATTTATATGGAGCATTGGTCCAATAACATAAAAATAGAGAACAGCATCTGGAAATTTATCTCATTCAATATTCAGAGATAAAAGTTACCCATTCTTTCCATTATTTTCTGCAAATAAGTCCTTGTTCACACTGAAATCTTCTGGCAATTGAATTCTGGCACCTTCCCAAGTTTCTCTTTGAAGAGAAAAAATGTTTAACACTTTTCAAAAAATCAGCAAAATTATCTTTGAGCTATCTCTCCTATATTTTAATACCACAGCATTTTCCAGTAATTTTAAAGAAAGTATTGCATATTAACTGGAGAGTGAATCCAGGGCTTTCACACTGAGCTATATTTCCAATCTTTTTTTATTTTTATTTTGAGACAGGTCTCACTAGATTGCCTGGGCTGGTCTCAAACCTGTGATCCTTCCTGTTCAGCCTCCTGAGTATAGTAGCTGTGATCCTTGCTGTGCACCACTCTGCCTAGTTCAAGGTAAGGATGTGTCAACACTTGTCATGATGGCAATCTTTACAATAAGAATTTTCATTAAAAAAAAAAAGAAAGTATTGGCTAAGCTAACGCCAACAGCTTTAACAGATAAACATCAAAATCTAAGGAGTCTAAGACAAAGTAAGCATATTTCACATTCATGCAGAGTCCAGTCTAACACAGGAAGTTCTGCTGTGCAGCCACTGAGCGCAGCTACTCAGAAACCATGGCAGTGGAGGGACTTCTGTTGGATGCTCTCAGCATCCAAGATCTGCCAGGCATAGCGGTGCACACATGTGGTCCCAGCACTTGAGAAGCTGAGGCAGGACTGCCATGAGCTTAAGGCCAGCCTAGGCTAAATAGTGAGCTGAAGACCAGCCTGAGCTACTTAGTGAGACCCTGTCTCAAAAACAAAAAGCAAAAAACAACAAGATCTCTCTGACGTCAACATCTGACTAGCTAATACAGAAAAAGACGGCATGGGCCAGGCCTGCAGTAGTGTATGTGGTTTATTCCATCGGAATACTTCTTTTAGGGCCATTTGCATCACGAGTCACTCTGCATTTTAACTCTCTGCCTAGAAACTTGTGAGACAGAGGATCAGGAATTCAAGCCCAGGCATGTTGCAAACACATTCTGCCCATCCAGCTAAGACATTCACACGAGACCAGCAAAAATACAATCCCAATTGCTTAGACAATTCATTCAGAATGAGCTCTGCAAAACATGGTTTAGGAGGTGGCATCAGAGCTTAAAGTTTATATGTGATATTTAATTTTCCAAATTTCTCATCAGTGACTTTTAAGTGAAACATAAGAAAAAAACGTTTCACTCAGGGACAATGCAGAGGAACCTCTCAATGCAGAGGAAGCCTTCTTTCCTACTTTCTTAACATTCTTGGCTATGCAAGGGACAGCTGGGGTATGATCCAGCTGGGCTTCCCAGGCCGACACACCAGAAGATGCCAGTGTGTTCCTGGCCATGCTTCTGCCAACAAGGCACACTCCAAGCATTACCCTCAAATGCTTCCTCAAATGTTAATGCAAGGCTGATGGCTGCTTCTGCTCATCAAATCTGAGGACAAAACACACTGAAAATGCCCAGGGCAATGTAACAAACTCAGAAGGATCCAAGCAATAAGATTTATTCTGTTTCAACTTTCCTTCCTCTCTCCCCACCCTCACTATTTCTCTTGTGGAAAATGGTGTGGAAAATGTGCTCAAAGAATCATGAAGGCAGTGAAGTAAAAGCAAAGAACAAGAAAAAGAAACAGTGTGAGGGACAGGCCATAAAGAAGAAAGAAAACTCCTTCCCTGATGTGCAGGAAAGAGAAAGTTCTACAGCATTCCCCCCAAAACAGTGTGAATGACAATATGGCAGACATAATTTTGATTTATGCACATATGAAACCTGCAAACCTTAATAGCAGATTGTGAACTCACAAAAGTCTGCTGTGTTGCTGGACAATTGTGTCCTGGTGGCATTCAGACTACTCTGGGGCACTGAAGGGCAAAATTCTCACATTTCAGGGGCAAGTAAATACTGCATACCAGTGAGTCTCAGCACTCAGAGACCTAGAAATAAAGGCTCTAAAGATGAGATGGTCTCAAGTCCTAACAGGCTAGGAGCAGAAACAACTCTTCATACAAAGTCCTCTGTGATGGTTTTCCTTTTCTTTTACTGGCTTAAACTGTCATCTTTCTAACAAGATGTGGGAAGTTAGCCCCTGGGGCTTCAGATGAAATTTTGGCTTGCCCAGGAGTCCACCACGCTCAGTATGTATGCTTAGCATTAAAAATACCTCATGCAAAAATAATGACCTTGGCTTGTGGGCTTCTGCTGTTTCAGAAACAATTCACGCCAAAGTTTCAGGGCACCAATGCTACCATGGGACAGAGATGCAGATAAATAAGCCCAGAGGTAATTATTCCTGGCTTCTATGAAACTTGATGTTTTCCTTCACCTAATTAGCTTGGCCAGGTAAAAGCTGAGTTGTTTAGAATTCTTTTATAACCTCCTAATTGAAAAGTTAAATGTTTAGAAAACAATCATTATCTAGGAGTCTTGAAGTTACATTTCAGATTGAAACAAAATATAGGCTATGATTTGTCTTAGGAAATACCAGCTTTTTCAGTAAGCTCTTACTCATAGACAAGATCGAATAATTTCTTTGTGAACTATGAAAGAAATCTATCATTGAGACCTTATGGGCAGGAACATAGATTTAAGAGGTCAAAACTTCAAGCATTCCCATTCATGAACCCTCTACACTAACCCCTAATTAATTACAGGTGACTTAATGTGAAAAATATTTCCAGAACAGAAGGGTGACATTCATAAGCAGACCACAAATCAGTCATAATTCCCTAAACACCATGAAGGAGCTGTTCAATTTGTATCTGTGTTGAACTTCAAGTGTTGCATAATTTATATCTAAAATCCACTCTCATACATCTACTAAAATACCTACTCTGACCTTCGCTCCCAATCCCAACTGCATTAAAAAGGACTATAAATCACTAGAGCACAGGCACCCAATCAAAGCCCAGCTCTCTCAAAGCCAGGCAATGTTCCTCACTTGATGAGTTCATCATCCCCTAGCACAGGTTATAAAAATTGTTGGCATTTTGAGATAATAACTCAAAGGCTCTTCATTTTGCACTGAAGTTCATTGTCCATCCAGGTGAATCAAGTAACCATGTGAGCAAACAATGCACCCAAAACTGAGACTCAACTTATCCTTATCTTAAGAAGTCTACCCTCAGATCCATGCTTACAACCTGCAATGGACCTGCCCTCAAGCCAACAGAACTTTATTTTCACCACTAGAGACTTCCTATCTAAGGACAACCTTGGCCAATGGGAAGCTCACATTGTCCTTTTGTGACAGCAAAGCTTTGCCTTGAAGCCCAAACATTTCTTGATTCCCAAAGAAAAGGTTCTGTATGCTCAGTTTTCCCAGGAGGATTTTAAAATTCTCAAATCAGTTGTGACAATAACAGTGAGTCCACCTATAATGACAATGGAGTCCACCTCCACTCCAAGCCATCGTGCATGTGGAGAGCAAAAGCCCTGCAACAAACAGGTGCAGCGGTTTCCAGGGATGTGTTTAAAAGAGATCCAGGAAGAACTCTGAGAAAAGCTTGCTACCAACTGGCACCCTGAAGTGGAACAGTTTAGGACCTGTCGGCCGTTACGATGTCAGCTGAGCCTTTGTCCAGGCAGGGAGGTGGAAGAGGGCTCTTAAACTGGAACACTGCCTGAGCTGGCTACAGACCAGGCATCCTGTGTGTATGTCAAGAAAGTGTTGTTAGGGTTGATATTCACCTTTCCTGTTCAAGGGACTCATTCAATGACCCCACACTGCAGTGTTTGGTTGAATCCATGTCCCCACAGGCCACAAGGAACATATGCTTGGCTCCCGGCAAAGGCAGATGCAACTTGTGTGTATCATAAATACAAGCTGGTCACCTGCTAAAAACAACACGAAGGGGCTCAGTACATACCTATGTACCTCCAGTTATTAAAAATTTAGGTTTCCCAGGCAGGATATAACACAAGAAGAAAAAATATCTATGTGGGCCACCTCCTACAACAAGATTAGATCTGCTCTACACCTAACGAGAGAGTCTCACAGGGTGTTCTTGCTCTCTCTCATTTCAGTCTTGTTTTGTTTAGGGGGTGATGCAGAAGTGTAATGGCAGAATACACCCAGAGCCTTCTATACACTAGGCAAGGGTTCCACCATGAAGTTGTGTGTCCAGCCTATTATTTACTTTTTTTTTTCTGTTCTCCAGGGATGACACTCTCAAATGTGGTCAAAGCTTCTTTACATGACAGCCAAGTTAGCAATGAGCCAATGTTTCTTCTTCCTGCATTTCTGAGCCTGGAAAATATGCCTTGCCTGTTCCCCTGGAGTACAATTCCTTATGGCTGGGCAGGGCCTCTACCTCTGTGGTGCATAAGGACCCATCCAAAGCCAAAAGTGTTCTTCCCATCTTCAACCAGAGAAAGATCAAGGGGTAAGAAAGATCATCATTATATGAAAGGCAAAGTTTTCAAAGTGTTGTTTTTTTTTAACTCCAGTGTTTTAGAAAAAAAAAAAAGTCCTCTGAGTTTTGGTTATCAGAGCCAGCCACCCTGGGAAAAGAAAAGTAGAAATCCAGATGAGAAGCACTAGGCAGGATACAATGCACAGAAGCAATTATCAAGCAAGTCCTGGTAAGGGTTAAAGCAAAGCTCTGCATTTGGACTCAAAAGGAGAATGAAAATGAAGATGCCAGGGTTTTGTGCAGAGACAAGGTGCCCCTGGCAATCAGAGAGTGCTACAGTCAAAACCTAATATCTGAAAGATGTTTAAATAGATTTTGCAAAGCCATTTTCAAATCTGAAGAGAGGAATGTGATAAATAGGGACAAACTTGAGCCTATTGCAGTCACCTGGAACAACATGCAGCAAAGAGAAGCCACCAGCATAGTTTTATGAAAGCAAATTGTTACCAGCCTAACTTCTCTTAGCTGTGTGCTACAGTGGCAGGTAGGTGCTACAAAGCAATAGACGTTATCTCCAGAAGCTTCACTGAGGCCCTGAATTCTCTTGTTGCCACCAACAACTCAGGGAACTGACCTCTGAATGAGTGATTGGGGGTTAGGGAATTGGAGATGACAGAAAGGTCCAATTTGGGAATGAAGGGGACAGAAAGTGGGGGAAGAAGAGAGGTCTGTTCACATCTGTCCTCCCGGAGGAGCAGGCACACAGTGACCTGGCTCTGAGGGCCTGGAAATTGGTGCTGCCTATGGGAAGGATTTCTTTACTTCCAGGAGTAACCCTCTGGTAGGCTCAAGTTTGTCCCTATATATCAGATTCCTCTTTTCAGGTTTGAAAATGGCTCTGCAAAAATTAATGCTGAGAAGGAAATAACCAAAGTCAGTCTGCTTATTTACCTATTTTCTACCGGAAGGAACAGGTTTTCACTAGGTGCTGGTGGCAGCTTATGGTGACTTTTGTTCATTCTAACAATGGAATCCATTTTCCTTATGATTACTTCTCTGAATCCGAGTATAACTAATGAATAGTTAAAATCTATTCTGAGTTGCTAATAAACCCTGAATAAGGTTTGTGAATGCAAAACTCTAAATAAACTGGACCATGGACCAAAAGTGACAATACATTTTATTATTACTGGTAAATATTAACCATGGTTAAAGTGACCATCTGTCCTAGTTTGCTGAAGATGGTTCTAGTTTGTGCCTATAACCTGAGAAAAATCATTTGTATTTCCCTTCTGCCTTATATAGGGGACCCAAGGTGAATGACAAATCACATGCTCACTTAGCCACTGACCACACATAAAGCTTCTTTTCCTATCAGCCTCTCCACTCCTAGTAATCTTCTACCTTTTCAAGCCCATTATTTTTCTACCATACAAGATGTAGATAATTAATAATTTATTATTTATATTCCACTTACCTCCAAAAAGGATTAAAGTTATATACAAAACATTCACTTGACAAATATTTGTTGGAAGTCCAAAGTTTCCAAGAATACAACCTGAAGATATAGATAGGCAGATAGATGATAAATAGATAGATAGATAGATAGATAGATGATAGATAGATAGATAGATAGATAGATATCTAAATGAAAGTTTAAAGGACAAAGAAAATGATACAGAAGAGGAAGATTATTAACTTATGGATCATACATGAGACAGTAATCTAACACCTTCTATATTTGCCTTTAGATTTTCTGATAGTAAAAACAAAAAGTAAATTACACATATACAGCATTGATCATGCAACTTTTATACAAAAGTATACAACTTTTAGCAAAAGATTTTTTTCTTTTGCCTGAAGACATGCAACTTTTATACAAAAGGTTTTTTTCTCCTAATATTAAATTCTAGATAATTAGATGTGTATTCAGCAAATATGCACTGAATATCTGCAATGTCTCAGATGCTTTTCTAGGCACCAAGATAAATACAGAACAGACAAAAATTCCTTGCCTTCAAGAAGCTTCCATTCCAGTAGGGTAAGACAGACAATAAATAAAATATAGAATGTATCCTTATTAGTCAGTTTTTCTGTTACTGATACACAATATCCAGCAGCTACAAATTAAAGGAGGCCCTTTGCAGTCAAAATTTAAGTTTTTCAAATTTTTCTTGTCTGTTTTTTGCCCTAGATCCTTACTACAAATCTGGCTTTAAAACAGCCAGCAAGCAGTATCCATCCCACCATCTCTGAATTCTAAGCTGCCTTAAAATTCCTTCTTCAATTAGACCATTGCCCTTAAATTCAGCCTGATACAGTCTTTGGACAGGAGTAAAATGAAGTTAAGTTCCTTGCCAGAAACTAACACAAAAAGCCTCAAGCCCATTTCTCAATAGAGTCCTATTTTATAACCTAAGATCTCCAGTGCTTGCTCTTGTCTGCACTCCTATCAGCCTTCTGGTCTTCTGAGCTCCCACCAGAATCACCCATGAAGCTCCATTTACATATTCCGAGGATTTGCAAGCTTGCATCTTCAACCTTTCCAAACTTCTCCTTCGAAGCAATTCCACTAGTTTCTGAATTACATTTTCAGGTATAGTCCCAGAAATGACACCACTTCTGATATCATTTGTCTATAAAATCTTTCCTTCACTGAAAAACAATACCTGAAACCCACAATTTGAAGACATAGGCTTTAAAGGGGAGGAATGTAATTTGGCTTACTCAGTACAGGGCCGGCTGGCTCCAAAGCAGAAACACCACAGTGAAAGAGCATAACAGAGCAGAGTTGCTTAGTTCATGGCAGCCAAAAAGCAGAACAGGGGAACAGTGCCAGAGAAAGGGCCAGGGACCACAAATAGTACTTGGGCTTCCACTAACCACCCAGCCATACCTAGAAGTGTGCTTCATTGATTCCCTAGGCAGCTGCCAAGCCAATCAAGGTGACAATTCATCTTAATTGATGCAATGCTATGGTGAAAAATAAAACTGAAATAAGGAAGAGAATGCTTACAGAAGGCCTACAGTAGAAATAGGGTGGTTAGGAAGCTACTTGCTGAGAGGGTAACATTTGAGGAGAGATGTGAAGACAGAGAGAATGGAAAGATTATGTGAATATTTTGAAAGAGTCCCCTAGACAAAGAAACAAGCAAATGCATTAGCACATAGGACTAAAAAGAGGCTCTGGTGACAAAATCAGGAACAGATAGTGAGGACATCAAATTAGTGGTGAGGCGCTGAGATCTTGAATTCTTTTTCCTCCAATAAGATGGAAAGCTACAGAAAAAAAGAGTGAAGTTATGGTGTGACATTTTAAAGGATCATTCTGGCTGCTGTAGTGAATATAGATGTAATAGAACTAAGGACACAAGAGACAAGAACCTTGAGAAATTTTCCAAACAAAACAAAGAGGTGAGAAATAGGTCTAGATGTGTGCTCATGGTAAAAGAAATTGGATTTGATAACAGGTTACATGTAGAGTGAGAGAGGTTCCAAGATGATTCTGGGGCTTGGGCTGAGCATTGGAGCTGCAAGCTATTTGCTGAAATGACAAAGTCCAAGGGAGGCTCAGTTGTGGGGAGAAAGCAAATGTTTGGTTTGGGCCATGTTGAGTGAGATAAGACATGCACATAAAAATGTCAAATCAAGCAGGTGTTACATGGGAACCTAGAGTTATGTCAAGGACATGGAATGGTAATACAGACTGTTTTGAACAGGGTTTTATGCCTAAAGTACAGAAACATTTGTCTTTTTGTAAGGGCACAATTACATGATTAGTAAAGACCCAGCTATAGAATAAAAACATAGGCATGTTATAGCAAGTGAAAATCAAATAATAGCCTGTGCCTATGCTCCTGCTCTCCATCACATCAACACCCTGCTGAATTCAGTCAGCCTTGATTGTCGGGGTCCAGCTGCTTCTCTTCTGACAAGGCACAAGGTCAATTTGACAATTCTTAGCTTCTGTTTTCCTTAACTAAGAAAATATGAGGAAGAAGACAAGATGGCTGATCAGTGAGCCACAAAATACAGAGCCTCCCAGGAGAAACAACTCATACACCAGAATAAAACACACTGGAGAGACCCAGACAGAGGGAGATGGATCCTCTTGACACAGGAAGAAATTAAAACATAAAAAAGCTCATCAAATATGTCAGGACTACAACTGAAACAGCTACAAATTGCAGGACACAGCGTTTTCATTCACGGCGACCTGCCAACTTTTCAACGGCCTGACTCTGCGGTGGCCGGCAGAGCCACCCAAGCTCATTCTGGCCGCCACTCATGGGAAGCACAGCAGCACTGAAGTCGGGGATTAGTGAGCCCAACAGAGAGCGGAGTCAGCAAAGGGACCTTCATTAATCCACAGTCAGTGCTGGGATTGGGACCCCTACACACACAGGAAGGGCACAATCAAATGGGCAACATGTTGGAATCTGGCAGGAGGAGCCTGAACTGGGAGCAACAGTGACTTCAGCTGGTTCCCCCCTCCCCAAAGCAGATTCATGGGATTTGCTTGGACTGGGCCACGCCCCTGGCTGGGACCCAAGGAGCCAACCCAAATCGATTCCCTGTGCCTAGCAAGCACTAACCTGGTGAAGGCCTCTGAAATTTGGCTGGTCTGGTGGGGAGGGGTGAGAATATATAGCCACTGCTTACACCTTAGTGACAAGAGCAGGAAGGTGTGGGCAGAGTTCCCTCACCAGCATGCTTCGGAGGAAACGTAGCCAACAGGGAAGGGGACTGGGACCTGCACTGTAGCCTCTGTGGAGGAAGCCAGGGCCATGACAGGAGAGAGAGGCAGGAGGAGGCCCCCAGCCCAGAACCCTGAGAGCCCTGATCCAGGAGAGGGAAAAACAAGGTAGACTGAGAGTGGCAAGCACACAACATCACACATGGCTTCAATGGACATTAAGAGATATCTTCGGGACCTTGTAGATGAGCTCAAAACTGAAATATTGAATCAGGTAAAGCAGGATATGAGTAGAGTAATAAAAGAAATGCTCTCAGGAAGCACCTCTCAGGAAGATACAGATGGAAGAAGGGAGTAACACACACAAAAAAAGAGAAACATTCAATAAAGAATATAAAGTAAATATAGAATACATGAAGCAGATTCAAAGAGACTACCAGGAAATTAAAAACTCCATTGAAAGCTGGCAAAATGCCTTAAAAGAAACTAAGGATAGACTATCAAAACTTGAAGACAAGTTTGCAATGTGTGATCATGAAAGTAAAGAGCTCTTAAAAATAACAAGGAAACAGGCAGCAACAATACAAAGGCTAGAAGATGATAAGAGAATCTATAATTTAAGAATAAGAAATGTGAACAAAGAAGCAGGAATACATACAGGCGAATTACAAAGTCTATTCATGGAAATAATTAAGGAAAACTTCCCAAACATGGGAAAAGAAAATGACATTCAGTTATGTGAGGCATACAGAATTCCAGCCACCTACAACCAAAACAGAGCTACACCCAGACATATAATAATCAAGATACCAGAAATTCAATATAAAAACAGAATATTAAAAGCCATCAGAGAAAAGAAACAGATTACCTATAAAGGAAAGCCCATCAGAATCACAGCTGACTTTTCAACACACAGACCATCGGATCAAGAAGAGCTTGGAGTGAAATATTCCAAGCCCTGAAAGAAAATAACCTCCAGCCCAGATTGATGTACCCTGCAAAACTGTCTCTAGAAATTAATGGAGAAACAAGATGCTTCTGTGACAAAGAGGAACTGGGTGAGTTTGTGTCCACCAATCCAACCCTACAGGAAATACTGAAGGACATTCTAGAGAGAGAGAAAAAAAATACCAGGATTTTAGGAACAGTGGCAGAAAGGCCTCAATGAGTGGGGCAGGCAGTAGAATGAAGGAGAAAACTAGACAAACAAAGGCAGAAAAATAGCATAGCAGAAATGAGGCAGAGAAGGATAACTGGAATCTCTTAACATAGATGGCCTTGATACACTATATTGTTAATAGTGCACTAGTATTTAAAGCCCACATTACTCACACTACTCTGCTTAGATGTATTATATTCTGTTCCAGTCATTCTACCTGTACTAGATTTGAGGGTACAAACAGTAATCCTGAAAATAACATGATATAATATGGTAATCATCCTTAATTTCCTATTAAGTCAGTCTAAACTCTGTAAAACCTACACTGTTTTACCATGACTGATTGTAATCGAATCTGGTTTATTGGATCGCTGTTTTGTATTGATAGATTTTATTCAAAGCTGTTATGATTGATAGTATCAAGTCTGAGAGTATAGGCAACTGCACTGAAGATAACAAGATTCACTAGAATATCCACTCTGGTTTGATTATTACCTGCCTTTGAAGTTTCATACTGTCTACAATGTTTTATTTTTACTAATATTGTAATGTACTGCTATATTCAATTATACTTCTATATTCATTTATGCTTGATGATATAGGCAATTCTATTGAAGATAATAAGAAACAACACAGCAATCATTGTAGATCACCTTGTACTGTGGTTTTATATGACTTTTTGGTTTCATGTTTTTATAGGAATTTGTTTTGTTTTGTCTTACTAAATTTTGTTTTTCCCTCTAATACAGAAAGAATAGAAATACATGTAGAGACTCATGTATGCGTAGCTGTTTACACTCTCACTGTTTGACTATCTACTTTGTATGCTTTAATTTTGTAACGTGAACAACTATTTCTAAGAGGACAATATGTAATTTATCAACTAGTGATTTCTTATTGTTTATCTTTTTTTTTCAAATTCTATATTATCTCTACCCTTTACATGTTTTTTTTTCTCTTTAAATAAAATTTTTTTAAAAAAAGAAAATATATTGCTTCTAACTGGTTTCAGGGACTTTGTTTGGGGTGAAGCTACGCAGTCAAGGACACTTTTTAACTCTATTTTCTCTGCTGGAACCCCCTTCCCACATCCTCAGGATGTTCCTGTTATAAACAATTCCTTTTAAGCAAATGTATTTAGAGTTAGTTTTCTTGATAATGTATGTCTTAATTCAATCCATGTAACCAATCATGTAATGCCCTGTACTTCCTGCTTGTAAACAATACTTAAGCTGAACTCAAAGCTAGCTCTTTGCTGGTGATTTGGACACTGTTAATTGTCCCCTAGCCCACCAGCACTATGATCAATAAACACTGCCTTCTAGATTCTTTGGTGCAAAGAGCCTTCCTTCTGGTTTTTCTGAAACATTATAACCATTTTCCTGTCAGTCTGCAAAAAAATCAAGGACATACTCTTGAACCATAGCTAAGTGAAGGAATTTTTGGAGATAGCCAAGCCGTGTAGTAAACGTTCTAAAAGATGTTGCCTTTAGGCAGCTAACTTGAACTAGAACCGGAACCAGCACAGGGGGCAGATCACATGGTCCTCAATCAGCCTTTTACCCCTCAATTTCAAGCTTGCCTTTGGCAAGAGTTCATGCTTTGATTGCATTTCTTGGGGCACTGATCAATTAGCAGAGCTGATGTTTTGCTATGAAAGGAAAGGAGTTTGACAAATTCCCACCCAGATCAAAGTCCATCTCTTTTCGTGGAGCCTGATTACTGAGATACCAAAAGACCTAACAGAGTTTTCCTCTAAGTAGTGCCATGAATTTATTCAAATGGACAGACAGATACAGAGTTGTAGCCCTAGAAATGATAACCTGGTGCTCAGCAATGATTTGGAATTATCCTAGGTAAGATCTGGTGCTTTTCTGACAAAAGGATGAATTCGGACAGTTATTTACACAGATATGTTGATTCCTTCCCCAGCCACTAAAAGGGCCCAAGCCACAACAGTCTAAACTAAAAAAATGAAATGTGCAGCTGTCAGAAATGTAATAGAGGTATCAAAAGTATATATCAGCAGCAACAAAAATGGAAAAACACATTGGTGTTCAGTTTTGCCTCTGAAAGTATAAAGCTCATAATATTTTCACTTGAAACAGGAATTTGGAACAAAGTATATTAAAATGCATTCTTCAAGCGCCTTAGGGCCCAGTAAGCGGCCCCCGAGATCCGGCCACTGCCATGGTGGAACCCAGGCAGCTGCACAAAGAAGCAATTTGCCCACCCTCTTGGTAAGGGCATTCCTCCAACGTGAGCCAGAAGGAGACCTAGTAGGGTCTCCTGTGAGCCTACCAGTGCTGAGTTTGGAATCAAACATCCCAACCCCTCCTCCCCCATTAGCAACTGGGGACAGAGGTCTGAGCATCTCTTGGGAGGATGACTATATGCAATATAGCAAATATGGGGGGGGCCTCCTCTATCTTCTGTTTGAAAGTAAATGTTGTTTTCAGTTTTGTTTCATCATGATTAATTGCTCTACTCTATTCAATATTCTCTTTCGATTGGTTTTATAATGTTCTGTGTTTGGTTTGATTTTGCTCCACGTAATTGACTAGACAACTATTGTGAAGATAATGAGATATACTATGGTACCTATTACTGTTATCCTGGTAACCTGCTGTGAAGTTCTGTACCAAATTCACAGCACTGTCTCAATTGGCTTTGGTTCTGTCTTGTTCTGATGGTAGTATTTCTACTACCTTCAAAATAAAAAAATAAAGAATTTGGTCTGTCTTGCTCAGTCTGTAACTCCAACAGCTTCTAGAAAAATACTGTCACATAGTTGGTGTTCAATAAAATCGGTAAAGGAATGAATCAGTCAACATGAAAATATAAAAAACAAAACCCACGAGCACCATCTTGTGGAAGCCCTTACTATGACAACAGCCCAGTGCCAGTCACCAGGCCTGAAGTGGACACTGAAACTTCTGTGACAGAGTGTAAGAGGCCATGGACTCCAGAAAGGAGTGGTCTAGAAACTTTTCCTGAAGCTGTGTTTGTATATCAAGCACACTATTTGCTTAGATTCAGATGAGGTCAACAGAGATTATAGATCACAAAAGTTCCCTAAGCCAGCCCATGTCACAACCCAGAGGTGTAACTGAGAACACAGATCTCAAAAGTAGTCTTTAACCAGTTCCCACCCCTGTTTCCACAACTTGCTATAACCTAGCCTCAACTTTTCCTTTCTGCTTCAAAGATCCTTAGGATATGGTCCAAAAAGCTTCCCTGCACCATAGCATCTTCTGATGCCCGTGTGTCTCTGCACTCCACCCCTCTGCTGGTTTTTTTTGGGGGGGGGTCATCTGGTCACCTTCCACTTGCAGCCTCGCTCCCCTGCTTCACTAGAAGCACACTGCAACTCCAGTAAGGCCAGTCACAGTGGCCAGAGCTCATGACCCCAGATCAAGCTCCTACAGGTGCAATCTATCCCTTCTTAGCAGTTCTTGCCTTCTGCAGGCGAAAGGGCGCTTGGCCAGGCAGCTTAGGGCTCAAGTGAGTCCATCTCTTCATCTTAGAAGCCACAAGCTCCGCCAGGCCCCAGGAATCTAGAGTCGCGGTACTGGCCGTCTGACTTGCAGAGTTCCCTCTCTGGGAACCGCAGCTTTAACCTGGAGCAGGTGGCCCTGACGCAAACAATAAAACTTCCTGGCCAGACACTGACGCTTGACGCAAACATTTCCTCGAGCTTCGAGACGCCGGGAGAGCGGGTCTGGGGTTGGAGCGAAAGCTTAGACATCCCCAGCGAGCAAAGGACAACTCTGAAGCATTAGGCTAGGAGCGCCGTCTCCTAGGTAACCGAGAGAAAACCGCCGCGGGGCGGAGGGAGCGTGGCTGCCGCGCGCAGGCGCAGAGCTCCTCGGGCGGGGGGGGGGGGAGGCGCGCGCTCGGCGGGTTTCGCCCTCAACCCACGGCGTGGGGTGCGGCGGCTGGGCGTGGGTAGCAGAGGAGAGCGGGTCTGGGAACAGAGATGCCTCAGGAGCACGGACCTCTTCGCTTCTCCCTCGCTTTCTCTGCCTCTCCGCTGCCTCGATCTTTCTGTCCCAGGCTTGGCCTGCTTTCAGTTATGGTACTTGTACTTAAAAAGGAGGACTCTGGACCTGAGTTTAAAGGAAAGCACAGATGCTTGGATGGATGCCCTCTTCTTCTTTCTTGTAGTCTATGGAGACCCCATCGGTCTCCTAGGGAGAAATGCCCCAGGTCTGAAATGACACCCTTGCCCAGGCCCACTCCCCGTGACCGAAGCGAGTCAACCTCTGCGACCCGCAAGGGAAGCAACAGCCCTAGCGCCTTCCAGGGACCGGGAAGCAGCGAGGAGCAGACTTAAAGGCTCCCTCCCTGGAAGTGCAAACCTGAATACATTTGAAATTTATTTATTTAAAAGAAAAAAAAAGCCCTAGAAGATCATGTTTTAACAAATTAGCTGGCGTCTGTTTATACAGCTAAAAACCACAGTCCAAAGGGGCTCAACAGAACTTTTTGACTTCACTGTTTGCCCCTGGCTTGTTTTAATGTGGATAAAGATCAGCCGGGAATGGCACTGCAGAACTCAAAAGCAGGTCATGGGGCCTCAGCTCACATGGGACAGCAGCTTCATTCAGCCAAGAATCCACTTCATGTCAGTAGCTGTAAACAGCTACTGAAAACTGACAACAGCACCAAGATGCCTGTCTTTGGGAAGCATTGAGAATTCCCCATGATCTTTTACAGACATGAGATAAGTTTCCTTTTTCATTTTACAGAGACTGAACCCAGGGCCTTGACACTGAACTACATCCCAACCCCCTTTTAATTTTTTCTTTTCTTTTCCTTTCTTTCTTTGTTTCTTTTCTTAACAAGACTTCACTTAGTTGCCCATGTTGGGCTCAAATAAGTGATCCCTGGCCTCCACCTGCCACAGGGCTGAGATAACAGGTGTGCACTACCATGCCCAGCTCAGAAATGAGTGTTTACCCGTTGCTCCAGCATCTGCTGCCAGGCAGATCCTCTGAGACACCAGGAGTATGGTGCCTCTCCTCCATCTCTTCCCTAGCTCCTCCTTGCTGTCTGAGACCACCCACTACCACTCATCCCTTTGGTCTTTCCTAATCAAGGGTAAGTTAAGTGGATGCAACCTGAAATACCCAAACTTGGTACTTGGTTTGCAGATTGTTTCCTGTGAGCTTCTTCTTCCTATGGATCATCCATTCAGACTACGGACTTCTGTTGAAATCCCTGTATATGCCACGCTTGGGCTGGGTTACCACCTTATGGGTGAGAAAAACAACAAGCGAATATGAACAACTCAGTGAGAGAACTGGGGGCAGGAAGGGCTTTCCCACAATAGCCACCATGTCTGCTCAAGAAGAGGTGGCTTGAGTTTTAAAGAACGAATAGGTTTGCTTCAAAGTGATAAGGAAACTCAAAAGTAAGTCTGAGACCTCAAAAGAAGTCCCATCATGGAAGAATTTCGTGGAATGTATATGTATGTATATTACATCTCCCAGAAAATGAAGCAACTTGGTGGTAGAAATGCCAGGGAAGTATGAGCCAAAAGGATGCCCAGACAAGAAAACTGTCCAGGAGACTCAGCTGTCACTGGTAGCTCTGAAGAGGCAATGCCCCTATGATCCAGGTGAATTCAGAGACAGCCCAAAGACCTGGCCCTCTCTAGACTAATTGTTAATGTTCAATAATGTAATACTATTAACAGAGCTGCATCCTAGACACATCGAGAGTTAACAGGAAAAACACATGGTCAGTTTTTAATAAGCTGGGCTGTTCTAAAGCAAGGTCTTTCCAGTCTCCTATTGGAAAGGATCCATACAGCTATCTACCAAAGTTCGAGGCTTCTCTTGCACCATGAGGTAGGAAAAGCTCTATCCTCCCAGCTCTCCTGATGGAGATGGAGCTGACATATGCGCAGAGCAAATTCCACATCCTTCGCAGATCTCAGCCAGTGACCACATCAGTGAGCCCTCAGCCTAGCCCCTGCTGGTCTCCCCTTGATTCTTCTGGCTTTTGTGACCTCTTCATTCCCAAATCAAAATCTCTTAGTCAAGAAGCAACTGTTTATATTCTTGCTGTCCTCCTTTCCCAAATAGGAGTGACCTCTAGTTAATAATGGGTTTGTTCTGGGGTTTTGTTTGGTTGGTTTTTGGGGGGTTTTTTTGTTTGTTTGTTTTGGGGGGGTTGTTTGTTTGTTTGTTTTTGGTGTTTTGTTTTGGTTTTGTCTTTCCCTCATTTTTATGTGGGTTCTTTTCTTGGTGGCACAAGTCTGTAATCACAGCACTCCAGAGGCTGAAGTAGGATTGCTGAGAGTTCAAAGCTAGCCTGTGTTACCTAATGGGTTCAAAACTAGCCTAAACTGCATAGCCAGACTGTTATGGCTAGTGTATAGATATCTCCCCCAAACCTCATGTGCTCACGAGGCATTTGGAGGCAACTGGATCATGAGTGTGTGAATGTGGATTAAAGGTATGTGAATATGGACTGAGCATGTGATAACCCAATTAGTCCACTGATTCATTTAGTATAGCTCTGGGTGTGGGTAACTGGAAACCCTATGCTGGGTGGTGTGGCACTGATCAATAGACTTATAACATGGATGGAATATGAGCGGGAAAGAAGGATGGCAGGCTCACTGTTCACCGCTTGCTGCTCACGCTCACTGTGCCTGCTTTTTTTCTGCCTGTGCTACCACAGACTGTTTCTCCTCTGCAGTGCCCTGCTGCCTTGCCACTCTGCCTTGGAGCCAGCCAAGTGTACAAACTGAACTAAAATAAACCTTTTCTTTAACTTGTGAGTGTCTGGTATTTTGTCCCAGCAACAAGGAAGTAACTGAGACACAGACCCTGTCTCAGTACCTAATGATCACATTCATCATGGGAACCTGGGCAGCACCATCCAAATAGGCTGGGCTCCAAATAGAATGAAAGAGATAAAGAAGTTGGGAGCTAGCTCTGCTTGCACTCTCCATGTTTCCAAACAGATGCAATTTTTTTGCTACTGTTACCCATGAACATCAGACTCCAGGTTCTTTAGGCTTTAAATGCAGACTTGCACCAGCAGCTCTCCGGGGGTCTTTCAGCCTTCCAATGAGGCTACATCACTAGGAAATTTCAATCTCTTCGCTTTCCCCTTCTCTCCCAGCCCACTCTCTTCCAGCTTCCTCAATTCATTGTATAAGCCAATCTAATCTAATAAATGTCCTCTTATAATTATATCTATTCTATTGGTTGTGTTCCTCTGGAGAACCCTAATAAACACTTTAAATTCCAAATGTGGAACAATGTATCTGTGCTCTTCTGTGTTGAAGCCATAGCTTTTTAGGAAAAAGAGATGCTTTAGCAGTCCTGAGCCTGCCTCTCAGCTCCAAATCCATAGAGGATTTTCAGTCCTGCTTTGATGGTATTTATAACACATTTCAGCTTCATAGCGTCGAGCTATGCTTTCTGAGCTCAGCTATGTGTGTGTCTGTCTGTACTCACAGATGGCCAGGTAATCACTACCCCAGGGGCTACACCTGACCATGTTTGTGGGCACACTATAAGAAAATACACTGTCAAACCTTCTCACCCAACTCTAGATTTCTAAACTCCTAAAGACAGGTGCAGCTCAGCAGCCGTAATTAAGTCAGTCTGTCCAACCAGCTTTCCACAGGCCCTCTGGGATCCTAGCAGGCACTTGGAAGACAGCAAGGCACCAGGCCCAGAACCCACCAGTGCTCTGAATGCTGTAACCTCTTAGATGTAGACATTTATTTCTTCAGAAAAGTCTCACTGCCACAAAGGAGTCTCTCAAAAACGTGGGTCAACATGAGATAATGATTCTACAGAGGTTGTCTATTCTCCTTCTCACAAAATTCCTAACTCCTGGTAACCCATAGTTTCCTGGCAAACAAACCATCCTACCTGGATTTCTGAGGATTCCAGTCTTCACACTGAGGACGACTTCTAAGTGGCATGGGCAATTTGCTTTTGAAGTAACCTGCAAGCAGCCATAACCTGAAAGTCCCTTTGCACTGGATCTTCCCAGCATTTGTAATAACTATCTGGGTATATTCAGGTCATAAAAGACCTACTTCCTCTATGATTCTGTCCCTTGTTGGTCTCTAATTGCAATCTAGAATGATCCCTGTCTCTCTGCTACAGCATGTCAAAACCAGACAAAGTAGCTACACCTGATTCTTTAGAGAGGCAGCAGAGAGAGGGAGCACTCAATGGTCAGGCAGATGGCGGTGGGGGTAGGGGATGTTTGACACTGGGTGGTAACAGCAAAGCCTCCTTCCATAAATAAGCTCCCCTACAACCACCTCTGGCTACCTTTTAATTAAGTGGGCACTGCCCCTTTCCGTCTTGGTATCCAGGTATCATAGGTAGTGCTTTCACCTCATGTTGAAACTCTCCCCTTTTTTCATCCATTGCATAATCATATACATGGTATTTTAATTTCTGTTTCTGTCTCTCTGCTTAAGCAAGAAGTCTTCTCAAAATCCACAGGAATACCTCATGCAAATGTGTCACCTCAATACTTGACACAGTGTCTAGCCTATAAAAAGTCTGCAATAAATGTTTGTGTCAGGAAAGAAGAAAAGAAAGGGGAAAGGGATAAGAGGAAGCAGAAGCTTATAATTTTCAAGAGCACATTAAGGTCTGTGAATGATAGAATCAGGATTTACAAATATCTGAGCAGCCTGGAAAAGTGAAGCAAAGCCAGCAAGATGAAATTTAATACCAATCCATGTAAATACCTATATCCACTTCAAACATAAATTTAGCACAAGAAAAAGAAAACAGATAAAGAACATGAAAGCTATCTTCAAATACTTGCAGCTCACTGCAGAGTAAGTCTGTTGTGTGTAGCTTAAAAGACTAGAAGGCTGGTGGTAAGCCCAGGAAAGATTTAGTGGTAGAAATCCCTGTCATTTGTTATGTGCTTAAGTACAGTGACTGGCGCATAAAAATGACAGCTATGGTTTTTGTTATGGCTATTATTACCAGTGTCATGATCATTATTTATTATTTGTTAGAGCTGCCCAACAGCCAGCCTCAGGAGTCACTGAGCTTCCATCTCTGGAAACCCAAGATTAACACAGTCAGGAGCCACCTGTGTGAGATGTTTGTTGACCTGATCCTTAACCCATAGCTTCCCCTTTTCATTACCCTGTGATCCTAGGAACGGTGTCCTGCATGTGCTGGGTAGTGAAAGCCATGGGTACAATGCTTGGCTGACCAAACTGTCTCTCCATAAAGCAGCTTTTACACTCCCCGCATTTGCTGCAGTGTGCTTTCTTCAAGCAACCCTTCAAAGCATTTCTTTGAGATCCAAAAATGAGATTGCTCCATTTGAAGCTCCTTTAATCTTAGATACAAATACCTTATATCTTGGAGGATATACCAAGTTGCTCTTCATATTTTAGAATTAATCATATTAAAGTAAGTTCTATTTAATTTCTGTGCTGTTTACCATGTCTGTTATGAAGAATGATACAATGAAATTGTTTCATTAACTATTCAACTTAATACAATTACTTATGATAAACTGTCATTATTGTTCAGAAAAAGGTGTCCCTATAGGACAACTACATGTTGGGTCTTCCCAAACAATGTAGGAAGCTTTTGTCCTTAACTAGACTATCTAGGGTATAATATACATATTTTTGTGTGTAAGTATCTATATGCACATATACCAGTCAAAATAAAATTAGTGCCTCCCTCCCCCCACAATGCACCTCTGATCTTCTCCATTAAAACCCATCAGTGAGTCAGCCTCTCCCGAGATCCAGCCATGTTGGAACTTAGGGGGGTTGAGCAAGAAAGCAACATGCCCTCTTCCTGGTAAGCGGCCGTGGTGGGAGCAGGTAAGCCTGGAAGACAACCAGTCAGCGCCTCCCCTGAGCCCACAGGAACCCAAGCTGAGAATCAAACATCCTTTTCCCCAGCCCACCTCCCTGCTCCATTAGCAACTGGGAGCCCGAGGTCTGAGCATCTCTTGGGAGGATGACCATATGCAATATAGCAAATATGGAGGATTTCCTTCTATCTTCTCTTTGATGGCAAATATTGTTTTCACTGTTTTGCTTTGTTCTGATCAATTGTTTTACTCTATTTGATATACCGCTTTGATAGGTTTTATAATGTTCTGTTTTTGGTTTGATTTTGCTATACCTGATTGAATGGACAGCTATTGTGAAGATAACCAGATATACTATGGTACCTATTACTGTTATCCCAGTATCCTGCTGTGAAGTTCTGTACCAGTTTCACTGCACTGTCTCAATTGGCTTTGTTCTGTTGTATTTTACTACCTTCAAAATAAAAGTCTAAAATAAAAATAAAACCCATCAATGAATGACCCAAATGCCACTCATGTGAGATAGTCATTCATTTATTCTTTTTGATAAATATTTATTGAGCTCCTACTATGTGCCAGGCAGTATACTAGCTAATTACAAGGGCAATTGTGAATGAGAAAGAAATGTTTCTCTTGCCAAATATACAAACCCAGGAACATGATACATTCAAGAGTGACAAATGCTATGAGAAAATTAAATAACGAGATGAGACACAATGTCTGGGGAGGGAAACCATTTTAGATCACTTGCTGAGGGAAGCCTCTCTGGAGAGGCAACATTTGGTTGGAATCCAAGAAAGAGGAGCCAAGAATTTGAAGAGCTTCAGGTGAATAAAGATCTTTACAAATGATGGGAAAGGCAAGTAGAATAGGCCAGGCTATACAGGCAGGAGGGACAGGCGAGGAAGCAGGACCCATGTGAGCAGGCATGGGGGGCTTTCAAAGGAATCAGTAAGAGATTTTAGGCAAGGGAGCAACATAATGACCTACAGTGGTACCTCAGTTTACCTCTTAATTTGTTTTACAATTTTAGGGAAGATGGCTGTGCTTGTGTTTGTGTGAGGACGATGGCCTAGTGTTATTTGTCACCCAATGTGAAGTTTATGAACAGGAGCAAAATTTTGCCACTTTTGCTTGTGAACTGAATTATTTGCACACAAAAGCATTCATGAACCAAAGTATTACTGTATTTTGTTTTCAAAGAATGGATTGTTGGATAGCAAGAACTGTACAAGCAGGACTGTTATAGAAAATGATGGTTTTTAGAAAAGGATGATCAGATGCTGGTGGTGAGAAAGATAAGCTCAGGGAATTTGGGAGGAAACAGAACCAAGAGAACTTACGATGATTGTTTTGGGGAGAATGAAAAAGGGAGGAATCAACAATGACGATTAGGAGGACCCAGAGTAATGGATGAATTGTGCCAGAGCCTCCCTAATTTTCTCAGCTTACAATAACCTTCCTGTCTGGTGAATTTTTTATAAAGCCCCTAGGCCAAAAACAATCTCTATTGGCTCCATTTATTAAATAGTTACAGCCAAATAAATCAATAAATACTTGCATCTTACCCTTGTGTCACAAATGTATGTCTCAACTTATTGAACAGAAATGGAAGGAAAAAGAATGTTTTTATTTATTAGTCACAGTGACTTATAATGGAACACATAGGAAGCTACACCCCACCCGCTGTGAGTTATCAGCAGCCCGGAGGGTGGGGGCAAACCAAGAAGGAAGCCACACCTCCGTCCTTCACCCTGCACCCTACCCCACCCTGTCCTCGTGAGCTGGCTGTTGAGCAGGCCAGGGAGAGAAGAAACACCCCACACACACACCCCACCCCCACTAGCAACTGGCTGATTTGGAGGAACTGTATTATTTGGTTAACTTTGCAAGCCTAAAGCCTGTATTCTGAGCAACTATATAGAGGATAACAACATGGAATATAGTAACTATTGTAGATTTTTTTTAAAAAAAATGCAACACATGTATCCACTGAGCACTGTATAGTTTCTCAGACTTGAAACTAGATTAGATGCAGCCATACTCATTTCCTGTTCCATCCTGATTTTTAGGTACTTGCTTTTTGTCTCAACAATTGCCCCAACCAGTTTGCAAAACATCCCATCATTGAAAAGAATGTACTATGATCTCAAGTTAGTAGTTCACATGATGTCCAACAAATATTGCATATTTTTGTTTCCTTGAAAAAATAGAGACTATACCATAGCAACCCTATTAGTCATCGGCAGTGTATAGGGAACTTTAGTGCATGGACTGATCATACCATTTAATGATGGGCATGGGCCAGCAGGGGAGTGATTGGAAGAAAGGGTTGCTTCGGTTAGGTTAGATGTGTTTGCTAGGCATTCCAGGAGCGCTGCTAACCAGGGAAGGTTAAAGAAGCAATAGGTCCTACAAAAATTAATCCTGCACCTGTACTAGAGAAAAAAGTATTTATTATCCACTACTGTTAGGTAACAATGTTCTCTGCCTAATTTTCTGGATAACTAACTGAACAGTTTTCTTTCAGCTTCCATTGTTGAGAAATCTGGCTTGACATCAGTTCCCTCCCTGACGTTGTAAGTACTGAGCCACAAACCTAACAGGGCTGCAGTGAAAACTACACGGTCCTGATCTCTGATAATTCTCATCATCCTTTCCGTTAGACTACACTGTGGTCCAAGAAACCACAATGTCAAAATGGATCTTCATGAGGATTTTATTTTACAATAGAAAAAGCATTTTAAGTTCGTTGAATTTTCCATCCAGTACATAGTGTTAGGTAAATTCAGGATGTCACTATCAATAGGGCATCCAAAAAAGTGTTCATACAGAATTTAAACCCCCTGTCTTCAAATTCTGAAATCTAAAAAGTTCTGAAAGCTGAAAATGGTCTTGATAATTCATTTGGCCATGAAGCCTGACTCACTAGAGCTCAACTGGAAGGAAAATCCACCCAGTTTTTCCTTATCCCACTGTGAAAACTTATATTTGCTGCAAAAGTGCAAGTGAGACTCTCCGTGATAGTGCCCTAGATTCCTCTGGGGCTGTTCTATGTCTATATCTGATCTATCTGAATTCCACAGCATAGCTAGCCCCCGAGGTTTTGAACAAAGGGGTAGTCTTACAAATAAAGGACAGAAAGGAACCCAAAGATCTTCTAGGCTAATCTATTCATATTATAAATGAGAAAGGAGGCCTAGAGGTATGTGCAGCAAAAATAGGAATCATCTTCAAAATCACACACTTAATTTGGAGTTCAGTCAAAACCATGTGATATCTTCTGTCACTACCGCCTAGAACCAGTGAGGTGACCTGGACATCTCCCCATAGGCATTGCAACACTAGCATTTTAGCACACTGGTAGTGTAGACAGGGTGAAGGTGAACCCTAAAATACCCTTCCACTGTGATACCTGTCTGAAATTGAATATGCCATAAATTATCACATTCATCAATAATCTTGCTTTGTTGCTGATAATTTTGAATATTTGAAGGAGGTTAATTAAAGGACTACCTACAGCACTCTTGAAAATTAGTCTGGGAAACTTTTAACAGAGGACATCCTTTCATCTAAATTAATTTCCTTTTAGCAATTAGGAATTCTTTATGTTATTTCTTTATTCTTTTAAATAGTTCCCATGAAAGCTTCTATGTATTTGAAGAATTCCCTAAGAATTTGAGTTGTAATCACTGGAAAGATGCCATATCTTGACAGTATCCTCTTTTGCAGAATGATTTATTTAGACTTTGGCTTTAGACATACCCAGTATGGAATCCCAAAAGTGGTACTTGTGACCTAAGGCCACTAATATAACTTATGAGCCCTGGTTTTCTTAGTTGGTTTATAGGATAATTGCACTTTACCCAATTGTTGTGAATCACAAAAAAGCAACACACTTTATTCTGTTGTAGGTGCCTAGTATATTTTTGGTAAAGGACAAAAACCCATTACTCCCTGCTACCCTTTTCTTATTTTTTTTTTAAATCAAGGAGGATTGCTATTTAACTACAATGCATGGAACAGGCTGTAAAAGAACTAAAGCTAGTGCCCAAGAGGAAAGTCTAAGGATGTATTGTAAGAGGGTTCAGCAAGAAGTGCTGGCTGGTAAAGAACACCTCTCAGCAGCTGTAATAGTTACCGACATCCACAGCAGACCTGGTTTCACATCTTAGTGTGGCATTTGTTTCTTCTCTAACCTTGATGGGTTATTTGATTTCGCTGAACTTCAGCTGTCACTGTAAAGCAGGCATGATAGTACCTTGCTATACAAGACTTCCATGATGAATAAAGAGGACACCTGAAAACACTTTGCAGTTCAAGGCACTGCACCAATAGCAGCACAGAGGAGAATGGAGCTGTTCCCAAATCTGGGAACAGGTAAACATTTGGCTTTATAAAGAAAGAAGAGAGGCAGATGTGGCAAATTAGAGACCCACCAGCTTGATGTTGATGCTGGGCAGAACTCAAGAACATTTCAGTGTGGTGGACTGGGAGTAGTTGGGAGAGGTAACATGCAGTAGGGATCCTTGGACAGTAAATCAGGTGAAACTGTGTAGGAGACAATTTGAGTGACTACCCTTGAATGTAGAACAATTGCTGCAACATTAATTAAATCAAGGCTTATTTCTATGTACTGATATGTACAGAGCTAACTATGGTATTTCCTCTCTCTTCAATTGACTCTAAGCATTGCAAAGAAGGCCAGCTGAAGTACTGATATGTAAGCTCTGAGGCCAATCTGACAGTCTCCTGTTTCTTCATATAGTGCTCTCTGTGAAAGATGCGAGCACAGTGGGATGGCAGAGCCACTCAGCTCCAGAAATGTCAGCTGGATAAGAACCTCAAAGGGAAAAAAACCTTAAGAGAATGTGAGTATAAGGGAGCCTAAGTGGAGGGGCTTCAGAGATTGCAGCAGAGCCGCCTCATGGTGCCAGGACCATAAGGTTAAAAAGCTTGCTTCAGCCAGTTGGTGGTAAAAAGAGCTGTATTCTTCAAGACTTTCTTAGATTTTTAGCAAAAAAAAAATTTATAATAACATTCTTTTCCTCTCCAATTTGGTTCATTTTTGATGGTTCACTTTTTTTTCTTCAAAGTGTTTTCTTGACACTTTAAATAAAGACTGTGAATGCTTCTGCTTCAATCTGACCCTGGTTTTCACATCTGTGAAGTGAAGACAATTAGCATCCATCAGGGCTTGCTGTGAAGGCTAAAGACTGGGTCCTGGGGCTGCCACAGAAATGTTAGGCTCCCCTCATAGCTTCCTCTGATGGATGACAACCAGCCACATGGGTGTCAATAGCCAGCATTCTCAAGGGACCATGGTTTGACATTTGTGTCATTGGTTTGGATGAGGACGCAGATGAGACAAGGCTGGAAAAGGTAGAAAATGACTGGTTATCCAATAAAAATTTATTGCAATAAGTTGGAAAAATAAAAGAGAAGGGAAAACCATTTGTTTTTGGCTTGGGGGGGTGGGGTTTGGAGTCATTGCTAAAAGAATGGTAACAGAGCTGTTAGACCCACTGCATGATGTAGAAACACAGTGCAGTGTCCCTTAAATCTATGCAGTCACTTGGGACCATGCTCTGGTTTTATTCTGAGCCACACATGTGAAGCGGGCCTTGTTGCACTGCAATATACCCAAAGGGCAGCCAACATGGTGGGGAAAGTGCTGGAAGCCACATCACCTACCAAACGGTGGAGAGGGTCATGATTCACACATTCATTCCCTAAGTATTATCCAGGCAAGGTTCCTGGCACCTAGGCTACATCAGTAATTGAAACTTATCCACAGCACTTACTTTAATGTCAGGAGTGGACAGCCCACATCACAAGAATTAAGTCCTTGGTGTGCTAGAAGGTGAGAATTGCTCTGGAAAAAGAGGAAAGTTGGATAGGTTAAGGGGAATCGGAAGAGTGTAAACTAGGTAAGTGATGGTGAACAGCACAGATGGGGCACACCTAACTGAGGTGGTGACTGGAGGAGGTAAGGAAGTGAGACAGACAGAGATCTGAGAGGATGGGTCCAGGGGACAGGTAGGACAAAGGCAGAACATGATAGGGACAAAGAACTGACTCTTGGTACCAATACACCAGACAGCAAATAAAGTTCTTGTGCTGCTTCTGCAGGGACACATCAGTTCTGGTGGCCAAGACAGGAACGCAGTAGAGGAACCAGGAAGAAAAGACAGCTGTGCTGACCAGGCTGGCAAAGTTTGCCCCTGTCTCTCGTGCTGTCCTCTCAGACCTGGACAGTCATACGGAGCAACACAAGCTGTACAAAGCAGACCTGCTCATCCTTAGGAAACAGTCTGTTTTCTCCCCTTTCCTTCACCTGAGGGACTTTGTTCCTACCCAACTGCCTTCGTTTGATTTCCAAAGTACAGGCCGTTCAGCAAAGCAGTATCACCATCATCGCAGTGATGGAGACACAGACTAGCTCAGGAGCAGATTCACCACCTTCCATGCATGGAGGCCAGAGGAGAGACCCTGAGGATTCTTTTACCCACCACAGTGGGACATGGAGCCATTCTTTAGGCTATTCAGCTGGAACCCAGAGGAAGTTATTGCTCCTTTATCAGTCTCATCATTAAATAAGCCATTTATAGAGGGATTGCTTTGTTTTGTTTGCTTGTCTTAGCTACTTGTGTCTTATTTATTTTTAACTAAGAATGTCACCTTGGAATAAAAATTAGTGTCTAGAAATGAACCTTACTATGGAGAAATATGTCAGTACAAGGCAGACCTGCTCATTTACTGTGCAGCATGGAATGTCTTGTGGTAGTGCACTGACCTTGCCATAAAGTTTCACCAACTCTACTAGGTAAGTATATGCACATACTCAGTAAATAAACTTGGCAAATCACATGGCACACAACTAACATTCTCTTTGTTCACTCATTTATTCATTAGCAGGTTTTACAGAGTGTCTATTATGTGCCCAACACTAGGCTATGTCTGTGGGTATTTGATGGTAAATTGTGTGAGCATGACACTCTTCTCCACCAAAGAAACAGCACAGAGCAAAGCCTTTGTCTCTCTACAGGGACCAAAAAAATAAAGCCAATGCAGAGGTGCTAATTTAGAGGTTCACAAGCTATAGTTACCTAGACAAAAGGTGCTTCTCCTATTGTGACCACAGAAATTAATCTGCAATCTGTCAGAAACCATGATCAAAATGGGTCAAGATGTGAATCATAAGTCAGGTCAAGGCTGTCTGCCTCAGACACTGGGTATAAGGTTGCCATTATGATTCATTTCTGCTTACAAATTTCTTGGAGAATTAAAGGGAAGATGTCTAGAATTCAGTTGATTTTCTGATCTTTGAAATGAGAATGTAGCTGTCTGCAGTGCAGCTCCTTTTTACAAGACCTGATAAGAAATTGCAAAGAAAAGGCTTGTAACCCTGAATGACAGCATGCCAGTGATAAATGCAATCTGGGCTATCCAGGAGACAAGCAGATTTTGATCTCCTAAGCAGTTAAAAAATCTGAAAGGTAGGGAGCTGTGAAGCGTAAGCCTTTGATAGAGTTGTTCCTATGTGTGCTCCTTGCTCATTGCAGGGTAGAGATGTAAAGACATGCTGCCAAAAGAAACCAAAACTGGACAGCCATTGAAGGCGTAAAACAGATTTTATTAAGGACTTGTGCAATAGGAGAAAAGAGACCTCAGTATAGATGGAGGTTAATTCTGAATATGGCAAGGGCAAATAGGAATTTATAGCCTAGGAGCAGGGTGGGATCAGTAAATAGAAAATTAAATGTGAGGAAATATCAGGATGTCATGAAGATGGACAGAAAATGTAAGAAGAAACACCAGGGGTAAGGAGAGTTTTGGTTAAGTGAATCAGACAGGATTCTTGCTGAAGACAAGCAAAGGAGATCGGACATCACCTGGGGGGTTGATGATGACTGAGGAACCTGATCCTATATTGAAGATGATAATTTCCCAGGAGCGAGGGTTTCTTCTTAAATTAACTTGACAGGGTTCTTACTGCAGCAGACTTTGCAAGGAGATGCATGGCTGGACCCCAAAAAAGGCTCAGGAACCTAACTATATACTTTGGTCAAGCAAAGAGCCTTCATCACAACTCTCCAATTGCTCTCATCATCCTTGGCTCTAGCTTACGAGGAAAGCATTAAGAAGAGGGTAGAAATAGACAGTAATCACAGCTGGTATACTCAGGTTTTAAGTCCAGTTGAAAGCTGGAGCAGCTTCCTTTAAAATGAAAGAGGCTTCCATGAAAGTAGATGCAAGTCCCCAAGCTTTCCCATAGCTCACCCTTTGCCCCAAGGGTAGCTTCCTCTATTAAATAACTCATCTGTAATATGTACCTTGCCTCCTCCAAAAAGCACTGGAGACAGCTTACACAGAGAGACATGTACACGCCATTGAGCCATAAAACGACCAATCAGAAAGCAAATCAGTTGCAGGCAACAGTATCTGCAATTTCTTAACTGTCCATTAAGTGGCCACTAGAATCATTTTGCTCAAGTTGGTTTAATCAGAACACATTCCTTGTCACCACCTTTAAATAGAAGCAGATGACAGTGGATTTCTTGCTCAGAACTTGAGAAGTTGGAACTTGAGGCTGAGGAATGGCCCGTCCACAACCAGCCCTGTCCAGCCTCCTATCAATATCTTAAGCCACTGCCTCACCCACACTCGACGAATGGAGACAGGTGGTGCCCAGGGCTGACAGCAGTGTCTTCCTGTTCTGCTCACTAGCCCTAAGCAGTTTGCCTGTTGTAGCATCAATGTCCAAGGGCATCCCTCTTCCTGGTTTCATGACAGCTCTGTGACTTGGGAAGATGAGAGAAATGAAGCCCACGGCCCGGGTCTAAATGGGTTTATCCAGAGTGAGAAGCAAAGGGCCACTGTGGCAAGTCATGGGAGTTACCAAGTTCAAAAGAGAAAAAAGAAACTGACAGAAGTAGCACCTTCTCAGAGCTTCTTGGACTCATCCTGTCTCAGGTTCAAGCATGAGTTCTGCATGGGCTGAAGGAGGCTCACCGGGAGAGCATCTCAGAAGCCTGCCAAGTCCCAGGGCCTCCACTGCCTGACCAGTTTTACAGTATCTTCAGGTTTTCTCTCAGGCCAAGTATCCAGTTTGGTCCAGATTTCCAACACTCTGTGTAAGTTGGGGATACCCTAAAGTACCTCAAGGACCCACGATGCCCTCTGCCCACAGATTTTGCTTACTGATCTATAGTCACTTTTCTTCCACAGATGAACTTCTTTTCAGAACCAGGTTTAGGGACCCATGAGGTTTCCATGTCCTGGGAGCTCAACCCCTGATTGACGACTGCAGAGGAGTTACAGCCCCGTGCCTCGGGCTGCATCCAGCATTGGCTGAGGATCTTGTAGATGTGCAGCTTCCTGTGGCTGTCAGACTGCAGTCTGTGGTAGGTGAAGTCCTTGCACATTCCTCTCAGGTGCTTGGAGCAAAGGAAGTGGACATGGTGCTCCTTCTGGCTACACAGTGTTTTCTTTGATGTTGTGGTAGAGCGTGAAGCCACGGACCATTATGGAGAGGACCTTGCCTGTGGTTCTTATGCTGGCAGAGGATGCCCTATAGCACCTCGGGAAATATGCACACCCTCAACCCATAGAAAGTTTGCTATTGGCCACTATCATCCCAAAGTTGGAGAAGCTAACATCAGACAATTTGCTGTCAAAATCCTTGCAAAACAGTAAGTTCTTACACTTGAGGTTTCTGTGTGTGATGTTCAGGTCAAAGCAGTACTGGACAGCCAAAGAGACTAGTAGAACTTTCAAGCAGCATCCCCTCGCTAATCTCTCCAGGTTTTGATCAATTCAAAGAGGTTACCCTGAATCTTGAGCTCCATGATGATATAGACCTTGCCTCGTGATGACCAGAGGTCTTAATGGTAGAGAAGCACCATCATGATCTCAATTTCTCAGGGAAGAAATTTCTCCAAGAAGTCTATGGAGGCAATGATTTTAAGTACCAATTGAGCTTTAGGTGCTCACAATAAGTTGATTTGACTTTCATGCATGATCCCCCTCCTAGAAATGGTCCCATATTGCAGGTGCATCACTTGAAGATGCAGCACCATCCATGGTACCTGGAGCACTAGGTGTCTCGGAGGCTGCTCTCTACATCCCTGTGGGATATAGACCTGAAGTGACCTCAGTGATACTCTTGGCAGAGAGTCCTCTGCCCTAGTCAGGTTTGCTGCCTTTGCTTCTCGGAGGCCAAGACTCTAGAATGGAACATTCAGCAACCCCCTAGGTGACTTCAATGGGTGAAGTCACAAAGGAGGAGAGCCTCAGGGGGCTGAGGCTCTATGTTCTTTGACATGAAACCCTGGAGGATCTGCCAGTGGTTTGGAATATGTTGAAGGGAAGCAGAGTAGCCTCAGGCTTGGCTGGGACCTGAGTGATTCTCAGGGGAACAATTTGTAAGAATTCTTCTCTTAGCTGTAAGTTCCCTCCTAGGGACCTGTCCAGCCCTTGGTGTTGGCTGCACCCCCAGGGCTGAAGGACATAGCTTAGGCACAGGAGCAACTGAACCCTGGCAGTTGCTCGTGGGAATACAGTACTCCATGAGGACAGTGCAAGCAACAAGCGCAGCATTAGACAGGGACCTCCTCACTTGCTGATCCTACTATCTTTTCCAGCATCTACTTAAGCCACATCCTGGAGGAGTAGGAGCCCCTGCAGGTCTGGATTAACCTTGGATTTCATATCAGTCTTATCTACCTTTTTTTTTTTTTTTTTTTTGTATCCGGATTCAAACTCCAGACCTTGAGCTTGCCAGGCAGGCACTTATCCCACTGAGCTATATCCCTTGCCCCTTATCTACAGTATGACCCCAGGTGTCACAGACTAAAATCCTAGGACAATGAGACACACTTACAGTGAGTTGGGGGTGGGGTGCAGGTGAGTCAGGTTGGGCCTTGTTCTGCTGTCTGTGGTCTTTCTCCTGTTTCTCTGTTCATCTTCACTTTCTTCCCAGCTCTGACCACCCACTCATTACCAGACCTGTATGCATGGCTGGTGGTCCTTTCCTAGCCAGCAGCTTCTCCCTGCTGCTGAAGATGGCCCATCTACTGTCTTGAATCCTTGTTCACCCCGTTTATGATTAAGTAGCATGGTCAGCACTTGGAGTTTTATTCCAAGAGCACTTAGCTTTGTCTTTGCTCAGCACTGTCCTCCATCCAGATGTGGCCTCCCCTCCTCCCTTAGTCTGTTGGCAGCCTTAGAAAGGTGGCCAGCTGTGCCACCTTCTTCTTATATGACACTCCCTTAGGCAATTTCCTCATCTATTTTTCAAGATTTTTAGGTTTGTGTGTTAGCAAAGCTGAAGCAACCTAGCTACTTAGAGACGGGAGCATGGACTTTCTCAGTCCCTATTAATCAGCGGATAATCCTGTGAAAAGTATTAAATATGATTTATTTTCCTCCATTGAGAAAAATATATATATGTACATATATATGATATAAATACATCTTGATCTCAAGCATTAGACCTGACCCCATCTAGATGTAAATCATGACTCTTTTGTAAAAGTTTCCACACTGCTTGTTTCCCAATGTTATGTCTTAAATCTAAAATAGATCCAAAAGTCTCATGTACTCAGAGGTGGGGCTTTGAGAAAGTGATTAAACATAGAAGCCGTGTACTCGTCAGTGGGTTCATCCGTGGGTGAGTTCAGTAACTGAATGCTCCGTGAGGAGGTGGGGTCTGCCTGGAGGAGGGACACTGGAGGCCTGACCTGCAAGGATGTGCCCTTTAGCAGTTTCCCCTCCCTTTCTCTGCTTCCTGGCTAGCATAGATTAAACAGCTTTCCCACCTCCAGACGCTCCCACCGCGCCATATCTGCCGCCTTGGAGCCAGCCAACTACAGGTTGAATCCTTTAAAACCATGAGCCAAACTTCCTCTCTTCCTTTAAACTGTGGGCGCTGGTGGATATTTTGGCCCAGTGACAGGAAAGTGGCCAAGACACCTGAGAAATCACATCAAGCCCCCTTTATGTTAATATTTAAGAGCTGAGTCCTTTCATGTTACCCTTTTGACATCATCCCATATAGGATGTCTAATAATTGACCTTACAGTCCTGTCTTGTCTCTGGAGTGCTAGTTTTTCCTACCCCTGGCAGGTCTAGATACTCCCTAGTACCCACCCCCACTATCAAGCTCTCCATGAGATCCTTCCCTTCTCTTTACCAGCTCTTGCAGTTAGTTCTTTCCCAGATTCATATTTTGTGAAGCTGCCCATCACAGGGTGGGTTCTCTGGTAATAAACTATCAGATGCAAACTGGGGAGATGCAAATGTTTCTTGGGTCCAACTCCTGAGAAAGGAAAGGGAAAGAACAGGACTGGTTCAAGGATAGTACTGTGCAGAAAAGGCTTTGTAAGCTTTGACCTGCTTGCTGGAGAGCTCTGGGACAACAGTTGCCTTTCAGAAATTTGACTTGTGGCTGGCCTGGTGTTATGGTTTAGATATAAAATGTTCACCAAAATGCTCACGTGTGTGGAAGGTGGTTCGATATGGGGGTGTATTCTCACCAGTGAACGCGTTCATTGATGCCTTCAGTAGCTAACAGTGTTGTTAGAAGACAGGGCCTAGCTGGAGATGGGTCACCAAAGACACAACTCAGAAGGGTGCATGTATTCTTATCGCCGGCTCCTCTCTTTGCTTCTGTTTCCTGGCTGCCAAGAGGTGACCTCCACCACACCCCTCTGCCATCCTATTTCTGTATTGAAACCAGCCCACCATGGACTAAAAACATGAGCTAAAGTAAACCACTTCTCCTTCAAGTTGTGGATGTGGGATATGTGTCCAGTGAGGGGAAAGTGACTAAGACCCTGGGATCTTATAACCCACCTGGCTCAGTCACAAGGCAGACCACCCCCAGAAGTGCATGTCTACTGGCAAGATACTCTGAAGCTGAAGCAAATCTCAAAGCACTGGCAAATGAGGGCACTCTGTTGACTACCCCCTCCACAACTGGGCATCACTTCCTCCTTTACAGAAGGACCTCATCACTCTAGTTAACCCTAGTCAGAATCGTGTAATCGTGTAATCCGGTGGCTCTGGAACACCTCTGACTGGAAGAATGTGCCCGCTGTCCCATTATGAGTGTCCTTACCCATCCCACCCTGTATCTCCAGCATCACACAGCTCTTCTAAAATGCATCTAAAATGGTGATGATCTCTGGATGGTTCCCTAGAACAGAACTTCCCAATCAGAGAGCTAGAAAAAGCAAGCCAAGCTATCTATCTCCAGTCCCCAGCTAACATGAATTTTGGGTCAGTTGCCTCTATAATGAGCAGCCTCTTCAAATTACCCCTGCAAAATTAATATCATTTTTTTAGAGTTTGGGATATATGACTGCAGAGCAATCTCTCCATGTCCCTTCAGTCACTGGCTGTAGAGTTACTGGACATCAATTATATACCAGGCTCTGGGCTAAGTGTTGAAAGTAGAGTTGGGACAGGTCACAACTGTTCCCACTGACACCTAGTAGAAGAGAAAAACAGAAAGTAAACAGAAATATACACATAACTAGACATAGTGATCAGCGCCGTGAGAAAGAGTAGCAGGCTTAGGCCGTGGAAGAGGAATGGGATGAGATGAGGTCGAAGAGACAGGAAGACACGAAACAGAGCACAGCAGAGAGCCAAGGTGGGGTGGGAGGTGGGAGGAGCGACAGATATCCTGATCCAGTTTATATTCTCGCAACACTCTTTACAGGGAATAACTAGAAACATAGTAGGAGTGGTCTCGGGAGGACCAGAAACCCAGACTAGAGATGTCCTGTACACTGTGGGGAGTCACGGAGGAGATGTGCATGGAGGATTTCAAAGCACTGTGTGTTTCTTCTAAAAAGCGCCATCCCTTCCTGTCTTAGAGAAGTTCACACTGCTGGAAAAACAGACTTTCAAACAAACTATTTCGCATAGCAAAACGACTACTTTAGTAAAAGCATAGAAGGCTTAGATGGAGCAGAGGCTGGAACCCAGACTTCCTGGAGGAGTCAGCATGCTCACAGTAGCACTGAAGCTGAGGTTAAGACACAAGTAAGCATTTGCTGCGTGAGCTAACAGCCAGCGGTGTCCCGAGCAGAGACGACAGTGTGCGAGTGCGCTCTGAGGGCCCTGCCTAGCCGGCGGCCCCATCACCGTCTTTTCCACCCTGTATGTTCCTTTCTCATTGCGCTTGTCATTTTGTGTTTAGACATCTGTTTGCATGACTCCTTTCTTCCCCAGATTTGAACCTCCTAGAAGACAATCTGTCTTGTTTATTGTTAAATAATTCTTGGATGAATAAATATGAATGTTCTCTAACAATCACTTTGCTAAAGACTGATCATTTCACTCTCCAGACCTCCTCCTTTCCTTCTTGTATGCTAATTCCAAAGTCTTTACCTTCTGGGGTGATGGCCCGAACTACTTCATGGAGGCTAAAGCCCCTGCTCTCTTTTTGTGCCTTTTCACAGTCCACCATGTAAGGATCTACATACTTAAAGGACTCACCAAAGACTACTGAATGAAAAGACTGAATAAAATGGATTTAAGTCATTATACAATTAGCTATCACTAACTAATGAGATTTCATTTATTTCTTAGTTTCCAGGAAGTAAAGTGACATTGCTTGCTGCTGAAAGGGCTCATCTGCTTAATGCTTCTCCAACATGTCTGCTGGAAAAAGTTTGCCATCAGGAGCCTCATCTTCTCATCCTTCCAGAACGACTTCTGTACGTTACAAACAGACTTTGTCATCGGAGGGAGAGGATACTGAGAGGGCAAGGAGAATCTTCAGGATGAACCTCCACTCACCAGACAGTAACAGTCGCTGGAGGAAGAAGAATCCCCACAGGAGGAAAATGCCCAGAGGAAGAAGTGTCTCTGGAGGAAGAATATCCTTGGAGGAAGAATGCCCAGAGGAGGAAGTGTCTCTGGCGGAAGAATATTCAGAGAAAGAAGAGTCTCTGGAAGAAGATAAGTTTCTGGAGGAAGAATACTATCTGAAAGGAAAAGAAGATCCTTTTAAAGAAGAGTTTCTGAAGGAGGAAATGCATGTGGAAGACAAAGAATATCCTTTCGAAAATTATCTGGAACAAAGTGAGTATCTAGAAGGAAGAGAATCTCTAGAGAAGAAACTTATCTGGAAGGGAGACAGTATCTATACCAAGTAGAGCACCAGTGAGTGGTTGAGGGCCTCCCAAAGGGTGACAGCTCTAGGTCACCACAGGGCCTTCCCTGGGAAAGAAAGGACAAACCTGAGGTGCAGCCAACTCCAGATTACTAATCCTGGCCATGGTGCTGACAGGTGGGAAGACTGCTGATCACATTCTACTCCCAGCTCCAATAGCCATGCGCCCAAAGCACTGTGCCAAAAGAGACTACAGAGGAAACACAAAGTACCCATCTCTAATAATAATAATAATTGTATATTTTCTTTACTGTACATGCTCACTGTGGTGGTTTCAGAAGCTATATACAGTATGCACAAAAATTCATTGACCAATGAAATTCACTGACCAGTGAAATTGCTTTCTTGGTTACCAGGGCGATAAAGGTTATATATACGTGTGTGTGTGTGTGTGTGTGTGTGTGTGTGTGTATACACTTTTGTAAAAGGATCATTCTTTATCATAATATTTGTAACCTGCTTTTGAAGATATATTTATGTATTTATACATTGCAGTAATTTTTTGTACTTATATGAATATCATTTTATATTTTATGAATCTAATGTTATTAAAATGTTTCTGTTATGTTTATTTTTAATCGGCACATAGTAATTGTATATACTTATGGGGTATAGTATGACATTTTGATTCATGTATAAAACACATTGTGATTATATGAGGGTAACCGGTGGATCAACTGCCTACAACATTTATCCTTTCTTTGTATTGGGTGAATATAAAAGGCCCTCTGTTAACTATTTTTAAATATTCAATTAACTGCTGTCAAGCACAGTTACTCTCCGGTGCTGCACATATAGAACCTTAAAAGGCCTTCCTCTTATCCGGCCATACTCACGTAACTATTAGTCATCTTCTCTCCACCCTTCCTCTTCTACAGCCTTCCTAGGCTAAGCCTCAATAGTTTTGATTGACTCCTTCACACTGATCATTTACTGTTTGTGATTTTGTAGTTACTTTTTAAGAGTACCTCGGTGGACATCCATATAGCTGAGTTTTTTCAGTGGTCTCTGTTTCCTAGAATACATTTCAACAGTACGATGACATCAGGTCAGCAGAACATAGTATCCTGCCTCTGTGTCCCCATTTTTCCCCTGGAAGCAACTATACTGCCAAATATTTGACTTTGGAGTGATAACTCTTATCCTAGGGCTGCTACTTTTCTAATAGTGTTTCTTCAGTTGGCAGCATTTCCTTGAGCTGGGTTTTATTACTTGGCAGTAACTTCTCTGAGTGCTATTTCCTAGCAACCGTTAATGTGCACTCGTTCATAGGCTCATGGGTGTCTTGCCTTGATGCCATGACTGCATGGTAATTAAGTTCAGAAATTTAAGAATCTAGGTCATTTTCATACATTCATCTGTTGACCTAGAAATGAAACTAAACTAATTTTTCTGGATCGAGTTCTACTTCCAACTACATGCATACGAGACAGCTTAAATTTTTAAATTCCTGAAAATCTGATTGCTAACAACCTAGACCCTAAAAGCTGGGTCTTTTCAGCTGCCACACAAATATTTTACCTTCATGTCCTTCCCCCTATATTCAGGTGCATCATCCTTAATTCCTACTGCCCTTCTGGAAGTTTGGTTGTGTACTGGAAAGGTAATTGTTCTATTGCTGGGAAACACTTTTCTATGTGCCTCCACCTTTAAGCTTCCTCTTGGAATTCTAACACCCTGACTGTTCAAGTATCAAGTGTAATTCTGATCCTGAAAAATAGCAGTCAGGGCCTTTCTCTCGCACAGTATGAATCAAGCATTCTTAACATGTCCCCTCTATGTGCTGGATCTTTGTAAATACATTATCCACTAGGGTTGGACAAATACAATACTGTCAAGTGAATGAAAATGTGTATAAGGCAAAAACTTTGAAAATAAATGACCTGCTAGAAAAAAAAATTGGAAAAGTGCAGACAAAAACTACAAAATGACTGCAAAAATGACTTGAAAAGCCCATGGAGGAATGCCATGCAAACCCAGAGGGCCAAGACAGGTTATGCGAGACTGGTGGAAAGGGGGTTTACAAGAGAATTCTTAACTTTTCAAAAGGGCTTACATCTGGAATTACTTTACTTTGAATGACATCCTAATGTCTCTAAGACATAATTTTGTTCATCCCTATGGTTAACATGAGCACCTAACCACAGCAACTTCCTGATCCCAACAGATGCTCAGAACATGCAAATTGAATCCAGTTGTCAAACACACACATAAAAAACAATTTTATAAATTAATTGATATTTGTAAAATGTGCCCTAGAAATGACACGTGGGCTCTCCTCTCCCATTCTGATGAGTTAATTACTGAAGGTTAACAGTGGGTAGCTATGTTGAGAAGGACAGTGAAGTCCTTGTCAGGCCTTGACAGGAAAGAGTGCTGACAGGAAAGATCACCCAGCAATGGCGCAGGGTCAGGCAGCGAAGGGCATCATCACTGCCATTCATTTGCTTCCTTGGTAGCAGGTGAGGGCCTGCCACAAAGAGCACGTTTTTCTTTCTCTCTCAAAGAGGTTGACCACCTAGCTGTGAGCACCAGCTCTCTACTACTTACCAGTTGCGTTTGAACTTTGGCAAACCACTTAACCTCTCTGTACGGCTCAGTTTTCTTCACTGAAAGTAGGAATATCAGTAGGCCTACATTATAGGAATACATGAGCATTTAAAAGGTTAAATTACAAATACATTATGGGCCCTACCAAGCACACAGCATTTTAAGTCTATGTAAACCGTTAGCTACTATTATTATGTTGTTATTCCCTGTCCCCTGACTTGTGGACCACCGCACTCCCCTCATCATATTTCCCTATTTTGTGAAGTGATATAATCAAAAGATAAAGGAGGCACAGGGAAGAAAGGCATGGAGGGATGTGCAGCCTCCACCCACCTGCTATGAGGCAGGTCAACTTCAGAGACGTCTATCACCCTGGGCAACTGGTGTGAGGTCGGTCCAGCAACCCTCACCCTGTTTTCCTTATAGCCATGATGTTTCCCAGGATTTCTGGAGCTCCCCTATAAAATTAGATGCAACTTGAATGTAGACTCAGCATCAGTTGCATCTAAATAATAGAAGGTCACATCTGACTGACCCCCACCCTCCAGGGGTGTGGCAAATGGGGGCTAACACTGTGGTGTCAGGGTCAGAGGGTCTAGCAGGGAGTGGGGCCCATGACCTGGACACAGCACTTACCTTCAGCTTCCCATGTGCAAAGACATCTTTCTTCACAGTGTGACTGCCATGATCAAATAAAACAATGTTTCAGAAAATGCTTTAAAAGAGTCCCCATACTACATGAGTTGTAGAGTGTAAAGAGACTCTGGAGAAGAAAGATGCTAGAGAGAAAAAGTAAATCTCTGTTGTTCTGCTGCCATAGAACATGCTGTGTGGTGAAAGGAACTACAAGGAGAACTTCTATGGTGTTGTTGTTTATGTTTTTGGTTTTAAAGACCTTTCTGGTGACAAGTTCTGCTTCGTGGCAAGACTTGCTATGACATCACAGTATATTATTTTGATTCGTAGTTTTTAACTGATAGCATTTTGTTAAATGCTTATGAAAAAACATAAAATAGTCACCATAATTCTAAAACAGTTGGTGAGTTGAATACCTTTAAAGCTCTGTTAGCATTTTTTTTAAACTGGAGACTGAACCCATGAAGCACTGACAATATTCTCAGGTCATTTTTATCTTTTATTTTTGAAATAGGATCTCACTAAGATGCCCAGGCTGGCCTTGAATTTGTGATCCTTCTGTCTTGGTTTGCTCAGTAGCTGGGATTACAAACAGGAACCACCACACATGGCTTTGCCCAGGAGTATTTTGATGCACAAAATGTGTTGGATTTTATTTTGTTCACCCTTGCCAGAAAGTCCCTAGTGACTCCTGCTGCCTTTTAGCCTTCATGTTACCCGGGTGCTGCCATTTGCAGTTGAGAGTTGGTGTCCACCTGCCATTCCCACAGACGCTAGCAATTCTAGGTTTCTAAGAAAAAAGGTGCCAGAGAGACTCATAAGGCAGGAACAGGAGAGCCAGCCATTTCTCATGCAAGAAGGTTCCCAGTTTATGGCCTTGACAGTAACTGGTTAGGCAGATATCAAGTTCCAGGACCGCTCACTTCCAGCCTCCAGGCACTTATGATACCTACAGACAGCATCTTTTCCACACATCTTATCCCAAAGAGGTCAGGGAACATAACGGATATGCCCAAAACCACCCCAAGTCCACTTATTGACCATGACGTGCCAGCACTGCCGCTAAACCTGAATGCTGAGGTGTTAGTTTAGAAAAAACAACTCTACATTAACATCTTTTGTCTTAAAGGAAAACAAATAGCATCTATGCCACAGGTTCACCACCACGGAGAGGGAATACACCGTACATTTTTCAGTCTCTATCTCATGTTATTCCCTCAACCATTATCTCCCACCCTTATTTCACAAATGAGGAACCTGGAGCTGTAGGGGATGTGACTCTTCCAGTGTCACAGAAGAAAAGCAAGAGCCAGGGTAGGTTCCCGAGCTTTGTCTTCTCTCCCAGTCACTTCTCTCTTTTCTCCTTTTCTTCTTCTTTTCATCTTTTTTCTTCTGCTGTCCCTCCTTCTTCCTCTCCCTCTCCCTCTACTTCTCCTTCTTCTTTTCTTTCTCTTTATTCTTTTGTTTTGTTTGTGAGACAGGCTCTTGCTATGCAGTTCAGGCTGGACTTGAATTTACTGCATAGTCCAGCCTAGCCTGAAACTTTCCATGATCCTCCTGCCTCAGCTTCCTGACTGATAGGATTATAAGCACGTGCTACCACACGGGCCCACATTACTTCCTGTTAATAAATTGCATACACCTTTTAATTTTAGAAGAAACAATCTATTTTGTTCATTTATCTAAAAATACAAAATTTTAAAAATAGAAAAATCTCACCCAACCGACTAACACCCAAATATTATAAAGCGCATTCACTTTTGTTTTTGTTTTTTGTTTTTTGCACCAGGGTCTTACTGTGTAGCCCAGACTGGTCTCAAACTCTCAGCAATCATCCACCTTCAGCCTCCCGAGTACTAGGATTATAGGTGTGGACCATCACACCTGGCACATCCACAATTTAGTGTTATCTATTGTCTCTCTGCTTTTACTGTCTGTATATTTAGTAGTAGTAATTCTTATTTTACAGTCTTATGTTTTTTTCACTGTTCTAAATGTGCCCTATAAACAGGTTGGTATTTTGCTTTTGTAATTGAGTATTGTAACTTCACCATTTGTTCACATTGCTTAATTTTTTAGATATTATTTTAATAATAAATATTCCTCAGTAACATTTCAAGAATAAACTATGGGTAAGTGAACATGCATGTTTCAGATTAAAATATTTTGCTTCTCATTTCTAGACTGCTTCCCATGTCCTTCTCTATTACTTGAATTGATGGTGCTTTTTAGCCCAACTGTGCATGAAATTCTTGACATCATATCATTCAAGGAGAACAATTGGTTAAAGGACCCAATCAGATTTTTTTGCAATTAAAAATAATTCCTAAAATATTTATATGCTCTGCACCTTAGTCACCTTTGCTAGACAGCTATAGTTTGTCTCCTGACAGAAGGAAGTACTTCTGACCACCTAAGAGACTCACGAAGCAAACTTGAATTCTTAAAATCTACAATTTCTTGATAATTATCCTCTTGTTGAGTTGTCTCTAATTTTATAAAGTTTCAACCTCACAGTGTTTAAAGGAAACTATAAAGAGAGACAAGGAAAAGTAAAATAGAAATTTCTATAATTTAGGCCCTCTTGACTTCAACCTCAACATTTTTTTTGCCATTATTGTCTTTCTGTTTTGTTTTTTCCCAGTAGAATTTGAGGAGCACTATTCGACAGCAATTGTGACTAGTCTTGATGCAAGGTAATAGTTTTCTTTTGGGATAAACTTGCTGGAAACTCATATTTAGAGATACTGTTTCAGGAGCCTTTAGAGATCCAAAATGGGGAGGGGGTAGAAAATTAGTCTGCCTGGCATTAATCCTGACTCAGGTCAGCTGTGGCCCACACAAACAAACACACACATACCAGCCTGGCAAGAAGAGCTATGTTCGTGTGTGTGTGTGTGTGTGTGTGTGTGTGTGTGTGTGTGTGTGTGTGTTAAAGTCAGGTTTGGGGACTGTATAGGTGAGCATTCCATGGGACCCTTAGAAACAGGAAGACTGCCTGCCACACCAGACCTGGAACAGCTCCCCTTCCCATTTCCCCACATCTGCCACAAATGGCCCCTAGGCACATGAAGGCCCCTCCCCACTGGTCAGAACCCATGATCCTTCCTTGATACTGGAACACAGAGCTGGTGTTCAGCTCAGATAAACCATGGCCCTCGTTCTTCTTCCTAAGAACAGAAGCCAAAAGCTCAACCTGGACAGGCATCCAGGAAGCCCCGTCCTGTCCCAAACCAGCACGGGTGCTGGGCAAATGGATATGAAGATGGAAATGACCAGAGGTGCTGGTATTACCTCCAGTATAACTCCCTCTGTTTGTTCAGCTTACCAGTGCTCTGCTAGACTACCAGGACCAACATGTAAGCTCAGGTCAGCTGACATCAGTCTGTCTTTGCTACCAGCCACCGCACCTTTACATCATGATCATTTCCCTTAATCCTATCTCTGCCAGTCTGACCAGAACACATGAAATGATTTCAGAGTCCAAATGCTCCAAAGATCCCCGGCATTCCTTTGAAAGATAGTTTCTCAGTCCCAGTTAAAAGCCAGAGATTTCTGGGACAAGATGCAGTGTGAGCCTGTGCATTCTCCTTGATCCTAGGCTTCAAGAGCCCAAGACTGGTCCCTCACACCCAAAGCCCTGCCACTGGGCCCTTAAGAGAACTTTCATGGTGGTAATATGCTTGTGTTGATGCCAACTACAAGAACAAACCTTAGTGCTTGATTTTAAATTTCCATGGCCCTTCCGTGGCCTACTCCATTGATTTTTTCCTCTCTGAGTTAATAGTGAAGAAGGAAGGCCCACTAGAATGAGTAAGGTTGTAAGCTAAGAAGGAGGCAGAATGTTCTAGAATATTCAGTGATGGCATTCTGTCCCAATAGCCTCTGATGGTACTTACAGATCCTTTCATGTTTTTGTAAAACAGCAGTTAGCATCATGTCTACCTGCTGTCCAGAACAACGCACAGTCTAACCTTGTGGCCTCTGGAAGTCCACAAGGACTGGAGGGCAGTCATCCTCTCCCCAACTTCCCAATAGACCTGTGTCCCTAACATGCCTTCTGCCTAGAGTTAACCAACACCTTGCTCTCCTCCAACAAGAGTTCAACTGTCAGTACTTTTTGGGAGAGTAGTTCCATTGTCATCCCATCTCTCTTCAATACCACTGTACCTGCATCTGAGCCTGCCACGGAGTCTCCTTCCGGCTTCCTGATGGTTCCTACATCCTTCCTAAGACACCAGGCTAGTCAGACAGAATGGGCCTATGAAGGTAAGGGGGCTGCACCCTGCTTGGGATCCCTCCCCACAGTCTGCCCACAGCCAGGGAAGAAATGGTCTTGCAGTATGTCCTGTGTGAAATACTATCCCCCATCCTATGGTTTCCTGGTTTCCACCCCAATCATATTTTAGATAAGAAGGGAACTGCTCTGTGAGCCCTGCCCTCTCTTTTATCCCACCCCACCTCCACCTCCCAGAGAAAAGGCATCAGCAAAGCACCGGAGCAGATATTCCTTCAGTCTTCCCTGACTCCTCCCCTGTTCCTCATTACTGTCCCTGCCTTCTTCCTCCGTGAACACAGATACCCTCCTTCAGGGACACAGGCCATTTCCTTTCCAGATTACAGACAGGTTCCCTGGAGAAATAGGTCATACCCAGATAATCATGTGTACAGCAACCAGGACTCAGCCCGTATCAGAATCAGCTTGCAGGTGAAGTCAGTCCTTACCATTCACACAGTGAATTTTCATGGCCACAACTGGGAACCACTCAGGAGAGAGTTAGCCAAGATTGCATTGAGGGTCTTAATTCTCTATGCAATTAAGCCCAAAGGCCTTTTGCTCTAGGGTCCTTGGGATGGAAGACTGAACTGCATTTTTCACAATTATTAATTATTGAAGTCCAGCCTTAGTGGGATCGATCTATCAATGATTCACAGATTTCTTTTGCATCTGTAGTCATGAGAGCAGTAAATTAGATTCCCCTAGCTCCTCACCTCTGTGTCCCCATCTATGCTTGATAAATTTTGTAGCTCAAATGCAGTGAAACAAAATTAGGAGAGGAGAATGGAGAGGCAGAGTACATGAAGCCCACATGAGCCAGTAGAGGACAAGGAGCATTTTTAGAGCTAAACATGTTCATTTGGGACTTTGGTCAGCATTTAAACTCTCAAATGGAAATGGTAACTAGACCCATTTCAAAGTCAGTGACAGATAGAAAAAAATCTGAGCATTTGCCTTACTATTCATAAGTAAGAATCTGCAAATCATTTACTGAATATTTGACTATGGGCCAATGCTAAGTGAAAAGGATGTGGGAGAGGAGAAGGGGAATCTAAAGAGTATGGGAAGGAAGATGTCCATGCATACCCTGTGGACACAGCCCCAGATAGGGCCTGTTGATGCCATTGGTCTACATGCCCTGTTCATTCATAATCTCTTAGGTATTTAAGCTCATTACAGTTCATCACGTCTGTATTTATGTTGTAAAAACAAGATATATTTGGTTTGTATTGGCATTTTTGCAGCTACGTACCTTTCCAAATACTGAGTTCCTTAAAACCCAATACATATTGATGTTTAGCAAAAATCTGGCCTGAATATGGATTACACATTGTGACTTTGGAAGCCTCAGTTAAAGGTGTGACGTGTGTTGGACCCTCCAATTCAGGCTCAATGTCATACCCAGGTTCCAGCAGTTACTGGAGGAATGGTTATAAAGGAGTTCAAGAATGGTCACTCTAGACTCTGGTGCCCTGGTGTGCTATTTTAAACCACAGAGCATAGCATTAAGGGCTGAGAAAGATGAAACTCTGATATCTCCTTGTCTACTTTAAGTTCAGGCTTCTAAGCTTTCATTAACTAAACTCTTATTAAGGAAAACAGGCAGACCTTTGTCTGAGACTCATTTACAATACTATTTTCTGTACTATAGACCCAATAGATTTTGCCCCAGACCATCATATGCTCCATTTTCCCCAAGCTCACTGAACTCTCCTAAAATTTTTTCACTCTTCCCCTAAAAATTGTCCACACATTCCCACTGGGTCGTTTCCCTATGGAAAAGGGTTCAGACACTGAGTCATGTTGAGCTGCTGCATAACAATACTGTGATTACCTCTGTACACCACAAATCTTGATATCGTCTCTTCTATCCATCCTATGCATTGTCCATTCCTTCCAGCAAAACTTCAGAGGGCAAAAGAAAGTCTTTCCCTTTGCCCCTGATAGCAGAGACTGCAACACAAAGAAAAGCAAGGAATTCCCTAAAAATCCATGCAGACTTTCCTTTCTCCTTCTGCTTACAGCTTACAGTCTCTTTCTGGAGAGCTTTGGTGCTCACAGGTACATGATTGTGTCTGGTCAATGGAATGGAGCACGCATGACAAAGAGTGAGAAGGCACAGATATATTTAGTAGCTCTTGATCCTGGGTCACTGCCAAATCCCAGTAGTAAATTTATGGGCCTTTTAAGAATACCAGATAAAAGCCATGGAAAGGAGCCACTCCTGTCCAGGGGCAGCCCCCACCCCCACCCCAGATCAGGAAAGCAAGATCCTGTGACCCACACTACTAGGGTCACAATATTCCTCTAAAACTGTCTGTGTTTCCCCTGTCTTCCCTTTCCCTATGGGAAGCCAACACAAGACTACACATGCTAGCAAAAGCACCAAATACCCCCCAATTATACTGTAAGACACTCCTTGTTTTGCTGTGAGAAGACAATAGGAAAGCCAGTCTTCTACCTGCCCAGTCGACCTGTTCCAGTTCTCCGCTCCGCAAGAGCACAAACGCCGATAAAAGTCCCAATGAGCCAGGGAGTCATTGTGACAGTGCGGGTACTGTCACACACAGGCTGCCTGTGGACTCCAGAAAGAGAGGAAAGAGCACGAGACAGTTCCATGAGCTGACGAAGGAAAGGCACAGCAAGAAACCGGGGAGCATTAGCTCCAGGAAGGCAGGGGAACTCAAAACCAAGTCAAGAGAGGGGGACATGGATCTGCATCAACACACCGATGACCAGGTGTTCAGCCCAGGCAGAGGCCACCCATCCACTTGTTGGAAAAAAACAAGTTACCATGCCAAAAAGGATTGATAGTGCAGCATCGAGGGTCAGCAGGAGTGAGGAGAAGTGAGAGCAGGCATAGGGCTGCTGATCCAGGGTGCGCTGGACTATACATCCCCATGGCAGTGACACAGCCAGCTGCTTGGAAAGACCAATTCCTTGTGCTTATCAGAACCCCTGCCTGAGAGGTCCTGAAATCTTCATTCTTAACAAGCTGCTCAAAGGATCTAAGGGGCACAAACAATAAGGAACTGAGACCCACTAGTTTAGTGTGAATTTGAGGGGGGTAAGCTACTGTTTTCAAGGCATTTTTTTCATTATGAAATTGTTCCACTCCAGTAGGTACAAAACAGGGTCTCACGTGGCCATCCCCTCTCAACAAACAAGACTTTGAGCTCGGTATGGAACAAGACACCCAGATAAATCCTTGAAATCTGTTACTTCAGAGGATGCCATGTCTGACATGAAAGGAATGCTAAAGGCACAGGAAATACCTCACCATCCCTAAGAGAGAGGTTCTGAAGGACCACGAAGACACTATTTATGACCCCTCGAGTCCATCTATCCAGGCACAGATCAGGGTCATAAACAAAGATCAGAAATTCTAACTCCAAGCACTACATCTATGTTTGCAGAAATCCTGAAGACATGCCTGGCACATAGCAAGCACCTATAAATATTTGTTAAGTACATTTAAAAATGTTGTCAAAGCCTCCATCTGATCCAAAAGCAAATCATGGTGATAAAAAAAAAATATGTATCCTACTCCAAAGAAGCAATCTTAGGAAGCAGGGAGCTATAGATAAAATACGTCTATGCACAGAGACACTATACATATAGAGATTTGGGTAAAGGTAAACAAAGGTAAAGGGATGATCCTTCAAGCCACCTGGCAAGAGAAAAAAGGGATTAGAAAGCCCTAAAGTGAACACTAGTGTGTTTGCACAGATTTTCCTTTAGTGAACTTAGATTTTGAAAGATCATGTGCAGAAGTTAAAAGATGAGGATGTTCCCAAACTTGAGTGTAGGAAAAGGGCTCTGAACTTCAAGTGTCAGGAAAGCTGAATCCCAGGATAAACATTCTTAGCAAAAAAAAAGGTGATGCTGATGGTGATAATGATAACACAGACCCGCAACATAAGACAGTTGGACTTTTAAAAATACAAGTGGAGTGAAAAGACTGTTAAGGCAAACAGGACTACTGCTAATGCATTGTTGATGAGCGATTCAGGGAAAGTCAAGTTCTTCAAGTGTTGTTTAATTTTGAATTTATTGTGAAAAAAATTCTCTTCATATTTGAAAGAATACAACAAAATTAAGTAAGCAGTAGCAGAAAACAAAAAATAGTGAAAAAACCAAAAGAGAATGGTAACAGCTGCCTTTTAAACTAGATAAAATGGGCCCAAGAAAAGAGAAAGGGTGAAAACAGCTTAATCATGTTTCCAGGTTTTGAGGAATTAAAGGAAATTGGAAAAGCCTGTTACCAGCCTGGAGCAAATGTTGAGAGCAAAATAATCACAAGAAACCAATGTGGGATAAATAAGAACAGATCACATAATATTGACTTTTAGGTCACTTTTTGACATGGTTATTCGGTGAGGCAACTGTGGTAATCCCACAAGCCAAATTCCATCAGCTTCCGGATGCTCCTGGACATGACACAGCAGTAGAAGGTGAATATTAATGTAAGGTAATGAGGCAGTAACTGATTGAATACCACCTGGAGATACTGTTTAATGGATCACAGTCAACCTGGTTTCAAGGGACAGCCACAGGGCTTGGTCCAGTGCATCCTTCATCTGACGGACTTCAACACAGATACAGAGGGAATAGTTACATTCATAGGTGATCTCAGGCTGTTGGAAGCTGGAGGTACAATAATCAAATTCTAAAAGATTTTGATAGGCAGAAGCATGAGACCAAAGTGAGTGAGGTAAAATGTGTTGGTAATCAAGGTGAGATCCATTAGATCAAACGTTAAGTCCTACAAACCAACAGGATGGAGATACATAGGGTTTTAGAAATCCTGTTTGCATTCAGGTGCTTCATTTAACCACAAGTTCAGTAAGTCAAGAGTGTGACAGAAAAGTGAGCACAATCAAATATAACTAAAGGATTATATGAGGGTAGTTCCACTCCAGCCTGTTCTGGCGGGCAACCTGGATGGCCTGTCCAGTGTGGAAGATGCCACACTCTACAGAGCTAGAAGCAGATTGGTGAGGGCTCAGAAGAAAGACTGGGGTTAGGCAGACCTGGAGACAACATGATGTAAATAATTATTGGAGCAAAGTGGGATGTTACATGTGGGAGATATGCTAGATCCATAAATATTGGATGGTCTGCCACACAAAACTGAGAACTGTCTCTTCTGATTTATCCTGAGGGACTAGAATAGGCCCATTAATTCGAGAAATGAGTCTGGGTACCAACAAAGAACCAAGATCCCAAATATCCAACATGAAGATGCTGAAAAGTATAATCCTAGGGAAGCATTTCAAGAAAAGGAGATTATTTCTAACAGGTCATCAGTATGTCATGGTGAGATAAGTTTTCTTGAACTTAGAGTGTCTCTTGCCTGTGAAGGTGCTTGGCTCCACACTGAAGAGCTACAGCAGTATTGGCGGTGTACCTGTCCACAGCCTCTCATCCTGGCACTTTGGGCCAGACCCAAATGCGGTTAGCAGTGCAGCGGCTCACTTTCACGTGTCCATCATGGGCCTTTTACTGCCCACACTGAAGACTTTGGGCCTTTTACTTCCCACTCTGTGCGTGTGTGTGTGTGTCTGTCTGTCTGTCTGTCTGTGAACCCACATCTGCACATATGTTTAGTACTACAAGAAAAAAAAAGGATAAGAGTTGAAGGAGATGAAAAGGAGTGGGGAATCACAAAATTCCTGAAGACATCAAACAAGGATAATGAAGAACTTACAAAAGTTTAAAAAAAAACTACAGAATGCAGGTGTCTTACGCTTTGGGTGACTGGTTTGGGGATGACAATATACAACATATTTACCACTGTTGCCTCCTGATTGTCTTGTTTCGAATTTTTTTCTCTCTTTAAAATAAAATGGGTTTGGAAAAAAAAAGGAAAAGGGAAAAAAAAAACACCAAAAAATGTTGATTCTTTTTTCTCTGTATTTTCAGTAATACATACACACACCATAAATACTGACTTCAATAAAATGAAAATTAGGATCAATCCTCTACTAAAAAAAAATAACAATAAAAAGTAAAAACAAAACAAAAAACCCTGCAGTGGCCTCCTCACCACAAATGCAGCCAAACCTAGCAGATCTATATTAGACAGCTCCCATGTTCACCTCTAGGAGCTCTTGGCAACAGGATACTAGAGACACCCTTTGCTATAATGACAAGGGTGCCTCCCTGTAACCAGGGCCTTGAAGACACCTAACTGAATGATTCCTATAGCAGGAAAAGTTTCTCTAAATTGGCCCTAGTCCCAGCCATCCTAGGGAACCAAACTAGCCCTGTGATAACACGAGGGGAAAGCCAGAGAGAGGCTGTCTTTTCTGACTGCTAATTTATTGGCATCCTAGAGCAAGTGCCCAAAGCCAAGAAGGAAGAGGAGGGGCAGAGGGAGCGCTTGGGCCCCGTCAGCAATGCCCCTCAGTCATAGACCTTCCCTCTCCTGGTCAGCCTTGCATGCCAAAGAGAAAACACAGATCTGAAGCTCCCAACATGAAGACTGTGAAAGTGTAAAGAGAAAGTCATAATGGCCACCCTTTTCTGTCTAACAGGAAGATCCTCCAAATTGGAACTAAAAACAGGCAAGGAACCACAGTACTGTCTTCTGTGAAGTCTGATTTGAAAGGTATAATTTGTAATGATTCTAAATGCCCTGTAGAAGTTACCAATCCACCTACAATGAGGTAAGAACACAGAATTCATATGTTCGTGCCCAAGGAGAGCTTTTAACCATGTTAGACCAGCCTACCTTAATCAAGGCCAATGACAAGGACTGTTTTTGGAATTTAGTGTCAAGGATCAAGGTTCAGGCAAGACTTTGAACAAGAGGCAGGTCCTCTGGCATTTTGCAAGGAAAGGAAATATTTGTGACTGCAGTTAGGAATGAAGATAATGAGTTATTCATACTCAATTCATTCAGTAACATTTACGTGCATGTACTGTACACCGGGCAGCTTATAAAGAAGGACAAAACCTATTCACTTTCTCAGAATTTAAACTGTAGTAGTTAGGATGACATAAAAACAAAGGGAGGTCATCCATCTTTTATGAACCTGTGCTGCCAAAAGATTAAGGAACCTCTTATCCCAGAACACATGACCTCCACCCTGAGTCACCCCAGCTATTGAAGTGGTAACTTTTAAATTAATTCCCTCAAAGATTAAAAGATTCAAGCGCACCATACCACACATCCAAACATAGTAAGTTTTCCTACTCTTTTTCAGTGGCCACTGAAGTAGAGAAAGATTACAATGATGGTGAGAATAAAATGTAACTTGTTCAAAGATTCCTGCTTTCAACAGAGTATCCTGGGCTGGGAAAGGTCTTTCGACTGCATTGCTGGTTCAGATTATACCAAGTTCTAGAGTTGAGCTGGGGACATACTGGGCCCATGCCCCTCAAAACTCCTACAGAAGGAGTATAAAACAAGAAAAAGAGAGTCTCCAGAGGAAGACATAACAGTCTAGGGCAGGTCCAGAAGCCCGTCCCCCTACTCAAAAGTGCTGGACGCCTCCTCATTTACAGAGGTCCAGGCTAGGTTCCCTGGGAAGCAGAGCTTGAGTGGCCTGCGTGTTTCCATCCAGATAGACTTGTCTGGTAGTCCCTTGATAGAAAATAATTTGGAGCTCTTCTAAATGCTGTCCTTAAGGATTTATTAAATTTTCATTGGAGAGGGACTAGATGAGTACTAAAGGGGGAAGGACAGGAGAAAATCCTCATGGCATGGCAAGATCCCAATTTGCACAGCAGCTATTCACAAAGCAAAAGCCCTGTAACTGGCCAGACCCATTCCTATCAGAAAACAATTTAAGGGCTATGGTCTGTTATACAAGACATGGGGATCTGGGGGAAATCAGAGTCCACATGCCCGTTAGTGTTAATCTGTTTAATTACCACTCCAATCAAACACTTCAGAGTACTACTGTCTGATATTCAAAGATGCTGAGCTCACCTTCTTCCTACGATTAACAATGTTAACTCCTCAGATTAACAATGTTTTATTCCATAAAACCTACTAAAATATCCCAATCTCAAATGGGGTGGGGGTGAGCTAGCTGTCACAGCCAGAACAGGCTCATTCTCCGTCCTGGGCAGCTCCATGGAAGGCAGCCCACCCCACTGCTCCCAGCACCTGACATTCATGTCTAGTCTTAGACCTCACTTCTCCCAGCTCATCCGCTTCTCTCTGCCACTGCCCAGGAGGAGCTTCCCAAGTGCTGCCTCAAATTCCTGTGGGTTCTTCTTGAGTTTTCTTAAAAGACTTTTGCAAAACTTCCCATGGTTGTCCCCTCAGCAGACAGTCAGGGAATACACACTCGACGTGTATGCCATTGTAGGAGGTGATGGAAGTATGTGGCCACCGGGGACCCATCATACGTGACAGGGATCTGTTGGGAGGAAACCAGGCCTGTGATAGGAGGTTTGCAGATGTAAAGACCCTAGACTGGGTATCAGTAAAGGTAGTTCCACTCAATGGAGTTCTCATCCCGTCAGAGCCCAACAGAGTCAGAGATTTTAGTACTGAGGCCAAATCAGGAAGCAGTCCATAATTTAATGGGTCTGGTAGGGTCACAAGTATGTCCCCTCTCAACACCAAAGGTGTAATGAAGATGCAAAATCAAACTAAGTCAGTCAGCCCTGTGGCAGGTTTTCAAGATTCTCCCTTTTCCTAGCTTGAAGGGACTGGTATCATACTAAAGCTGAAAGGAAACAGGTCACTGTCATTTCTCTGGGGGCCCAATTATCCTGTGAGAGTCACCTTCTCCAAGTTCTTGCCTCAGGTGCCACCCCTTCCCAGAAGGAGGGGAGAGAGGCCCATGTTGTAATTATCAGGTTCACAGTTCAATTCGCACCTGTCATGATGGAGGCTCCCAGCGATTTCCTGGCCCAGAGAGTCACCAGGAACAAGGGCTTAGGGAGTTCTCTCTAATGCTCTGATTAGCAATTATCAACCAAGGGCAATTCTAGAAATTAACCATTTATGACAAAACTGATAGGAGATAAAAAATATTTCTTGGAATTTCTGAGAGAAAATCACACACAGAGTAAATCTCCCCATATAGAAAAATCTAAAGTCCTTCCCATAGCCTGCAATTGTCTCTGTGAGCTGACCTTGCCCTTCTTAGCCTGCACTTCTTCATGCTCCATCTAGTTTCATCAATGATGTATGCAAGGTAAATATCATAAGTTTATTTCTTTTGGTTCCCCTTCCAAATGCCTTTCCTTTCAATGTGCGTACCAAAATCGAAAGCCATGGATATTTATAAAAAAGCCTTTTGGGAAACCCTACTGGTGGAGCAAGAAATTGACAACAAACAAGTCAAGGACTTTCAGGAGAATGTAAGTTGCGTAAAAATTTGATATCATTTCCTCCAAATATCGGAGCGGGAGGCACTCACAGGCAGCACATCTTCTGCATAGTTGCGTTAGGTCGTAAAACAGCAGGGTACATTTGGCAGCCATCCAGTGGCCTGGGACAAGTGGCCTGAGCAGGGGAGCTCCTGATGCAAGCACAGGGCCATTGTAGAGCTTTGTCACTAAAGGATTTTAGGCAGATGTGTGACACAGCCAGATGGGGTGTCTTTGTTTATTCCCTTAGGTAGTTTGATTTAACCTAGCTTTTGCCTCTGGCAACTATCAGGTACACGTGATTTTTGAATATTGAAGTAGTCAAAAGTCTGTAAAATAAATTTTTCAAGTTTCTACCCCCTTACTTCCCAGTAACAGCTACTGTGCACAACTCTTAAGCCTTCTGGAAACTTTCATGCATATATAAATGTACAGATCTTTTTTTTTAAATGTTCATATCCATAAAAGACTTCATAATATATGTTCTGTTCTATAGCTCTCCTTTCTCTTAATAGCATATTTTTGAAATCCATGGTATTCTATTATATCTTAAATATAACTAGCACCATGTCATTGGATATTTCTGATATATATTAAGAAGAGGAGAGAGTAATGAATTGCACATATATTATTGGATATGCAAGTGTATCTAAAGAATAACTTCTTAGGAGTTGAATGCTGAATCTAAAGAATCTACATCCTTAGCTCAGAAGATATTGACACATTTCCCGACACACACACAGGTTGGGCCATTTTCCTTCTCCCTGGAGACCACAAGAGTATCTCTTTCATCACTCCCTTAACTATCAAGAGTTGTAATCAGGCCCAGCTGATACAGTGAAAATAATGATGTCTCTCCATGGCACCTTGCATCTCTTCATTATGAACTGTGCCAGGCATTTTTCATATTGGTGGGTCACACATGTCTCTGTCTTTGGAGAGCCATCTTCTGTCTTTTGTCCACTCTTCCATTATGTTACTTATTTCTTTTTCTTCTGCTTTGCTAAGGGCCTTTTTATATATTAAAGAACTTAGCCCTTTTTCTGATATGAGTTTTGTAGGGCTTTTTATTCAGTTTGTGTTTTATATTCCAAATTTCTTTATGGTATTTTCTGTGACATGGTCATTTTTCATTTTTAGATAGGCTCATTGATCCATTTTTTTTCTTATATGACTGATGGATACTATTTTATATTTAGAAATGTCTTTTCACTCTCAAAAAAAGTTTATAATTCTCTCATTTTTTAAGCTGTCTTGGGGACCTTTGTAAATATATAATCTAGAGTGTATCTGGAGAAAGCAGTATGTTATAGGAGATCCAACTAGAGTTCCCAACAATATTGAGTTCTCTCCCATCTGATAGCATATGTATCCTATTTTTAAAGGTCATTCCCACTGCTGTATAGATGACAGATTAGAGGAGTGGGGAGACTAAGGACAGGAAAAAGAATAACTCCACAGTAGCAGTACAGATGGACAAATAATACAGTCTGGTTGCCTTGGGGCCTGCCCAATACACTTGCCATTATGTAGGACAAAATAAACTCTGTAGAGAGGGAAGCCAAAGAGAGGAAGAAGGGCATGTTTGTTCAGTAAAGTAGAAAGTTCCATTTGAAGACACAGTGGGTTTCAAGTACCCATAAAATATCATCCAGATGAAGTCCAACTGAAAACCAGAAAGTCTAGATCCTACGAAAAAGCTCTTGACTGAAGATTTTAATTTGGAATCTGTATTAGTTGACTAAGGCCACTGTAACAGAATGCTGTGAACCAAGTGGCTTAAACAGCAGAAATATACTCACTCCCAATTCTGAAGGTAGAAATCCAAACTCAAGGTGTCAGTTACCTCGTTTCCTCCTGGGGGAAGGATCTGGCCCAGTCTCTCTCCTTGGCTTGTAGGTGACATCTTCTCCCTGTCACTTCACATAATCATCTCTCTCTGTGTCTCTATGCCAAAATTTGCATAAGGACATGGGTCACATTGGATGAAGTCTACCCTAATGACCCCTTTCCCTTTTCTGAGGTACTGGGAATTGAACCCAGGACCTTTTCACTGAGTTACATCACCAGACCTCTTTTATTTACTCTTTTGAACTAGAGCATTCCTAGGACACTAAATTGCTCAGGCTGGACTTGAATTTATGATCCGCCTTCCCCAGGCTCCTAGAGTACTAGGACTGCAGGAAGTACTACCACAACCCATTTTAATTTAATTGCCTTTCCTGAAGGCCCTGTCTCCAAAGAGGGTTATACTCTAAAGTACTAGAATTAGAACTTAATATGTGAATTGGAGGCTGGGGACACAAACCAACTCTTACCAGAATTAGCACAGAGTTGGAGCATTGGCGGATAATATTTTCTTACTACTTCAGAGAGACAATTTCCCACCACACTCCATCCCACCACCCCAACCCCAACACATAAAAGCATGCCAGTATTAGTTGATTTTCCTACGTAAACCAAGGAACTTTTGGTTTGCAGTTAGCACGAGGGTTTTTAGAATCCAGAAAAAAATGTCTTGCTTTTTATCTAAATGCCATAGACTGGAACTGAAGCACTATAGCTGGGATGTAAAGGCCACTCACTTGTAAAAGCCAGTTATGAAGCACATTGTGAAACTCTGGATACACATAGTGTTGCTGTAGGGTCCAGTTGACAAAGTATGGCACAAGATAGGGAGAGCCCTTTCTCTCTGACTTACAAGCCACTCTATCACTCAAGAACTGCACACTCAGGACAGTGAAGCTGCACTACTGCACTGCAGAGAGGCCCAGATTCCAAAATTCATGGTTCATGTGTAGTATCCAGCTTTGTATAACCAGAATGAGATGCCTGACACAGGTAACTTATGAAGTAAAGGGAGGTTCATTTCGGTGCATTGCCCTGGAGGTTCAACTCTAAGACCAAGCACCTCTGTTGGTTTGGGCTCTGGTAAGAGCAGCACATCAAGGCAGGACTGCATGTCAGAGTGAGTGGTCACATCTTACTGAGCCAGGAAGCAAAAAGAGAGAGGGGAAGGGACGAGGTCCCATCATCCTCTTAGTAGACACTCGTCCAATCACCTAAAGACCTTCCATTGGGCTCCACTTCACCTTTACTACAACCATGAGGTCAAGCTCACACACTCATTTTTATTTCTATGATACACAAGCCTCACTGTGCATGCAAATTCCTTTGGTTCCAACAACCAGTGATTCTCCCCAGAGGGATCTCTGAGCATGGGAGGCCTCATCACTAAAGTACCCAATAAACCTCCTATCATGATAAGGATAGTTCTACTGCATATTGGGGCAAGTAAATAATACAAAACCCTAAGGTGTCACATATGATGGGTAAGTAGTGCAGACTGGTTCAGCCTGGATGGAATAAGAACATCAAGTGGACTCACCCAGTTGAGTCCTGTGGATTACAATGACCACTGTATTTTCTGGTGAACAGAATACAGAATACAAAGGGGTAGTGATAGATCACTGGCCACAGCAAATAAAGTCACCCCATCCCTACTGAAGGATTGTCAACAATGAAGAATTTAGAGGCAAGAAAATAGCAGCAAGGGCCTTAACTCAAAATGCCCTAAAGTCAAAGGCACTGATTTGAACAATGGGGAGAAGGCCAGGAATCAGTCCAGCCTAAGGTACCAGGTTTTTCCCCAGCTTAGAAATATCAGCCATGTTCTTGGATCTGCCCCACTTCCCACAGTTTTGGTATTTTAGTCTTTTCTGTACCATAAAAGGACAATGAGTTGATGGCAATCCTTTAACACATACTGGAAAACAACCTCAACCTGTAGATGAGGGAGGAATAAGCAATTTAGTCAACTCCTGGCTCTCTTTTCTAGAAAGGTATCAAGCCTTTACCTTCTATCAAAAGAGATCCAAAGAAAAAAACTCTTATGAGCACCCAGCTAGGGGAAGTCATTATAAACAGCACAGACCTGGGATAGAAAGGTCAGATTTGGGAAGAATTTTCAAATGTAGACCTGTCTAATGCAGTGATGTGCTAGCTACACTACTTCCAAAAAAAAACAGTCTTGTCACTGAATAAACAAGCCACCCCAGGAGCGTGATCATGTTGAGAATGCAGAAAGCCTGTTATGCTCTTAAAATATAGAATTTTTGTATGTGCCACAGTCATCTCCACAATTGGAAAAAGGAGATTTTTATATTCACTAAATATTTCTTGGCATGCTAATTTTTAAAATAATTCTTGAGGGAACTGGTAGAAAGGAGAGGGTATGATGGTAATGGAAATATTCTTTTAAAGAATTCTTGCTAACCATTCTTCTACACTATTATTTGCGGGTTTGTTTTGTCTTGTTGTGTTGTTTACTAACATTAAAATGTCACTTGGTATCTTTGGATATTTCCTTTTCTGGATATTTTCTTTTGTGATCCTTTTGTAGTTTTATAGCAGCTCCTACCAGGCAGTGTTGAATACAATAATCAAAGAAATAGCTGCTCACAAAGAATTGGATGAGGACTTCGATATTCCCTGGACTAAGTTACTGGAAAGTGAAAACAGAAGGAAGCTGGGGATCCTGTGAGTAACTGGAAGGAAGAGCTACTGATTGGTGAGCTCCAGGAGGCCAGAACTGGGAGCAAAGAAATTATAAATGGGGCCAGGGAAAACAGCAAAACTAGGACCAGGCCAAGTACAAGAGTAAGGGCAAGGATCATACCCAAGGATCAGATAGACAGAATGATCCAGAACAAGATCAAAACTCAAGAGCGAGGAAATCACAAGCAAGAGAGGCACAGGAATGGAACAAAGGTGAACAATGGCAGAAACTGGAAATCTAGAGCCAGAAATGTCTTGGAGGGACAATGATTTCATGCAGAAACCTAAAGAACAAGACCAAACCCCTTTAAAAGAGAGAGCTAGGGATCATCAAGACCCTGAACATCTGTTCAACAAATTCCCTAGCTTCTCCTCACACCGGCTAATACCTGTCCATGCTTTCTGAAGGAGGGAGAGCCATGGGCTTCACTGACACAGGTGTCATACCCAGAGCCTCAGACTATGGAGGAGGAGAAAATGACAAGGTTGCTGCAAAACTGTTGCTGGCACCAAGTCTTTCTAGCTGGCAAGGCCCCAGTTCACAAATGGTTCAGAACCCCAGTATGCATCCAGTCTCAGGTACAGGACTTGCTGTCTATGTGGAAGCCTGGATCCCCCCAATCCACTAGAGAAACCTGGAGAGCGACACGGGGTATGAATGGAGGGCATGGATTTGTGACAGATTCTGTAGCAGTGTTGCTAGAGTCATGTCACAGGCATGGAAACAGGATGCCCTATGTAATCACTGTGGCAAGTTCAGGCATTCACTAAGTCAGAAAGAGATGGACTTCCAGCAGTGTCCACTGTGGGCTCAGTAGTTATGGGAAACAGATCCCCAAGACCTCTCCAGAAAGGGGAAAATAACAAAACAAAACAAAACAAGCAGAATTCTTAAGGGCAAACCATAAAGAATACCCAAGCTTCAAGATCAGTAGAAACAAACACCAAATGTATCTCGATAAGTCATCCTGCCGGTTACACACCATTACCTCCACTTTCTTATCACTTAACCCTGTAACAGCCTCATTGCAACCTGATAGACCTCAACAGATATTCCCTGAGCACCTGCTGTGTACCAAGCAATGCTCTAGAGGTACAGCAGTGGGTACCTCACAGATTCTGCCATTTGGAAACTAAAGGTGGGGTCTGTAACAGAGAGCAAAAGCCAAAGGAGGGACACCCACCCCTTCCCAAGAAGGCCTTGGGGGCCTCTGGCTGGATCCCTTCCCTGTACTTTAAATCCTGTGTCTGTTTAGCATATTGCTCTTGACCCAAAGGATAGGTCTCCACCCACCCCAGTCCATGCCCCTTATTTCTTTGACAGGTGCCAATAAGCTAGATAACTGCTTCAGTTCACTTAGAGTACCTGCAAGTAAAACAACATTTGGTGGAATAGGCTAGGAAGACCTCATTCTTCAGTCTCCCTATTACTTCTTGAGTCCAAATAGTAGCCCATTGCTCTCTGCTAGGTGAAATAGCGCAGTCTCCTCCAGCCTATTTGCGTGCTGAAGCTGTTCTGAGTTAAATTCTTAGGCTTTCTCCAAAGAAACTGAGCTACATGGCAAAGGCCTCCTTCTCAGATCCAGCTAAGCTAGGATGCACACTCTGGCACATTCTCTTTCAAGGAGACTCTGAACTGAGAACTAGGAAACATGGCTGCTTTATTTGGAAGTAAACCAGTCAGAGCCACTGAAATGCCAGAATGACTCACTTTGTATATTGACACGATAGGGGGGTGGGGGAGTGGCTGTGTCATTTGGAAAGGTTGTGCCTTACTGTGGCTTTCAGGATGTCATTTTGAGTGAGCCCACTAAACATGTTTCCTATTAAATGCAAAGAGTTTCAAATGGCTCTATGTAATTCACAGACAATGCTGTTTTTCCAAGCCATCTCTGGATGTCACTCTTACTAGGACAGGGCCAAGCCATAGAAAATCAAGCCACGTGAATTTAACTCATAGAGCCTCACTTGCATTTGGACCTCCTTGATTGCCCCTTGTTAATTCGCTGGAGGGCCCTGGGAGTCAGCCCTGCACCCAGGTTGCAGGCCAGCTAGGGGTCAGGCAGGAAATGCAGGCTCAACGCCACACATGCTATGCTTTGTCTGGGTTGGAAAGCAGAGCCATCTGCCAACTTTCCCCTCCCTAGGAGATGCTGTAGGATACAGCCTCTCCTGCATTGTGCATAATATTGGAACATGGATTTAATCTTGGCCTCTAAAGATGACTCACATTCCTTTTAGGTTGAAGAAAAATTTTGAAATATTCAAAGCAGCAATCCTACCACTTTTGAAGAGATGTGAGCGTAAGTACCACTCTGCCGGTTTCCACCGTATTCTGTTCTCCTGTCTGCATCTAGCTGCCTCTTCCGGCAAAGGAGGTGGAGATGCTCGTTCACTCAAAAGCCTACTGGCTAACAAAGCTCCAGGTGCAGAAGACAAAATATCAAGCAAGACAGACACAGTCTAGGGCCTCATTGGGCGTATTGCCTGAGGATAGACAAGACAGTACAAACTATATAAAGGATAGTTAAGATTTATGACCAGCAAGGTGGCTACAGGAGAGACAGGAGGGGTTCTGGCCCAAAAATGAGGAGAGGGGCTCCAAGAGGACAAACTTAACAAAATTTGAGAAGTAAATAACCCTGTTGCCATGACTCTGAAGGCACGTGGGGCCCAGCCATTAAGATTTGCCGATCATGGAAGTTACTGGTTTTAATGAATCTAATTATGGAAAATGTGGGCTGAGAAGTAAAGTCATCCAGTTACATGAATGAGAAACTCAAAGCTAACAAACAGAAATGATGAGAGATATAGCTCATCAAAAATGACATGCTTTTTCCCTAAGCCAGGTCCTCTGGTCCCCTTTCAAGACAGGGAACACTTCCCAATAGCAATGTATGCCCCAATATAACTCTTAAGGAATAAACACTGTGGCCTAGATATTTTCACATACATTGTGATTCCAAATAATCTTCATAACCATTTGAAATGGGACTAAGAATCTAAGACTTAGAGAGGCAAAGTGATTTGCCCAAGATCACCCAGCAATTGAATAGAAAAGCCACAATCATGCCCAAGGCCTCTCAGGTCAAACCCAGGGCTCAGTATGTCAGAGAAGAGAATAGGCTGGAGACCCAGTAAGCCGAGTCCTCATTGGAGTTAGGAGGCAGAGAAGAGAGACCGTCACCTTCAGTTACTGAAGCAGGAAGGATATGCCTCCCACTGAGACTCACACAATGGGATACATTATTCCTTAGGTCTGCCCCCAGCCCCATGTGTCCGAGCTCCCCACTGGCCAGGCAGAGGCTGGCTTCAGACAGGAGCACACAGGGCTCCGCACCTGCAGTGGTCATCTGCTTGTTTTAAGTTCTGCTCTTCCTGCCTTGGAATTGTTAACAATTTTAGAACAAGAGCCCCTGTGTTTTCATTTCATTTTGGGTTCCTCAAATAATGTAGCCTTTCCTGTTTGGAACCAGCTAATCTGGGGGGAGAAGCAGTAGATTGCTCAGCTGGTACTGTAAACCATCAAAGGCAGTGCTGCTTTGAGGACACAGATATATTGCCCTGCTACTTGCCAGCGGCACCATTCCATTTTACAGTGATCCCATAGGCAGTTACAGTTTCGGGCATCGTTATCCCACTTTAAGGAATCTGGGACTCACAGACACCCTCATGTGTCCCCTGGGATTTCAGTCTCCCTGACTCCATCTTCTTTTCTCTCAGTCCTTTCTTCACATTGTTTCCAGAACAACCTTTCAAAAACTGTTCATTGCCTCTCAAGACCTCCAAGAAAACGTCCACATTGTTTATATGGCTCACAATATTTCCTCTCCACATCAGCATTTTTGTCATTCATCAAATGGGCAGAATGGTCTCTGCCTTGGGGCCTTTGTTGTACTTGCTGTTCCTTCTGCCTAGAGCACTCATGGCATCAATATTCAGGTCTCTGCTTAAATGCTACAATTTCAAAAAATTTTCCTTGACTACCCTTTATCTGCCAGAGTCCACACACACACACACACACACACACACACGCCACTTGCCTTTTAGCTAGCCATGCTTAATTTTTCTTCCTAGCACTCATAATGATCTGGTATATTACATCTTTACTTATCTACTTGTATAGTATTTGTCTCCACTGAGGCAGTTCTTGGTATAAAGAAGCAACATAAATATTTCTTGAGTGAACAGGTGAAGCATGATCTATTCCTGCTTGTCTCTCCTAAATCATCTCTCGCCCATCACTTACCCATTCCCTCTGGAACCCATTCCCGCTGAAATTTTTAACCCTGCCACGCGTATGTTAGGACTCTTGGCATGTGAGAGACCACCTTCCGCCAAGAGTCACTCAGCTTCAGGCCTAGCTAAGTCCCTCCTCTGAGCTCTCTGGACAGCCTGTATTGGCCCCAGTGGTGGACCCGCCCCGCACTGGAATCCAACCTCTCCTAACTCAGCTGCCAAGTGAGCTGAGCTCCATAGTGCCACCACTAGCATCCTGGCTGCTGCCACAAACAGAAGGTCCTCTCCACATCTGGCCATTGCCATGTACCAAAAAGCAGAGAAAGCAGTACTTGTTCCTCAATTGTCCTTACTAGGTTAGTTCCAAAATTCAACTGTTACAAAAAGAAGCGTGTTGCTATGAAAAAGTAAAGAATGCTTCTTTTCTTCCTGCCCCTCTTTTTTTTTTGAAAGCTCAAAACTAATTAAGAAAATAGTTTTTTTTAAAAACACTGCTTCGAGTTAGATAGAGGCCAAACACACACAAAAGATTGGGGAATATGCACAAAAAACTTTTTAAGATTTTCCAATTCCACACTCAGTCTATTACAAACTGCCAAGGATGAAAGTGTTAAGTAATAAATCGTGGATGTGATTAGAGCAAAAATGACCACAGAGCCTCAGCCCTCAGGCTTCAGAAGAAAGATTTTTGCTCTATATTTGAAAAGACACATTAATATATGTATATGTTTTGAATTAAAACATATATGTTTGTGTTTAACATATGCCTTCCCTTTATTACCAACTCTTCAGCATAGCCCTGTTCATTTAGCAGCCACATCTTTCACTGGTGAGCACCACACTCACTGCTTTGTAGTTGGTGCATTATTGAGTCACACCCTCAGGACCCCATCAGGACCGGGTGGTCCTCACCACACCCTTCATCATCTGGCACTGGGCTGGCACACACTAGGCTCTTAACAGCATTGCCGAGTGAACTGATAGAAGCACTAGAGCGCTGGAATTCAACCCAGGCCTTCTTGCATCCAAGACCTTGCTCTTCCTCCTGTCTGGCAGCCTTCCTTCCGAGGAAAAGTAGCTGATTCTCCAAGCCTCAAATTCTCTTTAGCACCTTCAGAGACATCTCAATTTCTTCTCTTTTTCCCAACCTTCGATCTAATCAAGACTGAATGCAGTCATCATTCAATCACTAAATGACAGGTCCAAAGTCCACTTTCAAGTTTCATCTATTAACTCAAACAAAAGATGAGGCAGAGACTAAGGAAGAATTCAAGGAAGTAAATGAAGTCAAAAAACCTTGTTCTATTCACCACCGTGCCCGTAAGAAAATAGAACTGGATACAGTGGATAAAGAACAGGACAAAGGTAAGGATGGCAGTTATCCACGCTCTACGCAGAGTTTCTGTTTGCTCTGTTTAGTTGGTTAGTTTTAGCTCAGGCAAGGCACATATACACCATCAGAGCTGTGGTTTCCAATACACAATGTGAGCATAAGAAAAATGTATCTAATACATGGAGATATAGCTGAGTATGTGAGTTATTAGCAGTTTCAAAAGGGCTTTTACAAAATTTTATTCAGAGTTTTGCCTGCAGGGCTTGTATTGGGCAACTGGATGTGAGGGTGTAGAACAAAGAAAATACCCATTATACACAAGTCCCCCCATAATAAATCAGATTGAATATAAATAATTGCTTACACCATCTATGGATAAACTATAGTGCATCCTCACAATGGAATACACTGAAAAGAAATGAGCTGTCAAGCTATGAAAAGATATGGAGGAAACTTACTAACTGAAAGAAGCCAGTCTGAAAAGGCTACATGTTGTATGGCCCCAACTGTGTGGCATTCTAGAAAATGCAAAAATCTATAGAGACAGTGGTTGCTAGAGGTTAGGGGAGAAGGAGCGAGAAACAGAGCAAAGAGGATTTTTTAGGATTTTCATACTCTATGTAATACTGCAGTGATGGATACGTATCCTTTTACATTTGTCTAAACCCACAAAAGGTACAACATGAAAAGTCTAATGTAAACTCTAGACTTGGGTGATAATTGGTGTATCAGTGTAGGTTCATCCATTGTAACAAACACACCACTCTGGTGGCAGATGCTGATAGTAGAGGAGGCTGGGAGTGCGTAATGGAGGTATTTGGGGATCTCTGTATTTCCACTTAATTTTGTTGTAATCTGCTCTAAAATGTGAAGCTTGTTTTTTTTTTTAAATCAATTATATAGTATATATTTATCAAGACTGATACTGTAAAGCTTTAAGTGGAAGTCAGATTTAAAATATGAAGAGTCATTAGCATGGACCATCAATCAGGTCTGAAGCTCAAAAAAAGGCTTTGGAGTAGGGATTAAAGAGACCTGGAGACTTTACGCCTTCAGTGCTGAGAACACACTGTGTGGCCCAGCTGCTGGAGTTACAGGGGTGAACAAAACAAATCCTCTCTCCCTGTGGACTTGTGTTCTAGTCAAAAATACAGCCAGTGTACAAAAATGCTACTCAGTGTTATGTCAGCTTATGCTGCATCAAAGGCCTTGCTCCTCCTATCCCTGGGTGCCACGAGGATACAGTAGCAGCATGAGGGGCTCTTCAGCTGTCGGGTTGAGAGAGAAGTTGCTCCCACACCCATAGAACCATAGGAAAGGCCCGTTGGGCCAAGTGCCAATAATGTATGACATGAGGCCATGAATCAGGAAGACACCAAGGGAAGGGACACGTCAGGCATAGAAAGCAAACTTGTGATCAAGTGAGACAGGTATAGGAAATAAGCTTGGGTAAAGCTGTGATAGTCAGCTTTGTACCACTGTGACAGAATATCTGACCTAATGAACTCAAAAAAGGGAAAGATTTGTTTTGGCTCGCGCTTTCAGAAGTTTCAGTCCATGGCTGCTTGGTCCTGTTGTTTTTGAGCCTGTGATGAGGCAGAAAGAACATCTTGACAGGGAATACACAATGGGGCAAAGTTACTCAGCTCAGGACAGCCAGGAAGCAGGGAAAGGGAGAAGGAGCCAACACTGCCTGTTCCAAGGGCGCACACACAGTGACTTAGCTTCCTTCTGCCATGATGCTTCCTAACATTTCCATCACCTCTGGATAGCAACATCAGAGGGGAACCAAGCCTTCAACCCATGAGAGTGGGTACTATTTGATATCCAAAGTATAAAACCAACTAATTGGGTTGAGCCACTGTCTCAAGGACATAAAGCCTATATTAGGATAATCATTAGGTACTGAAATAAACATTCTTTTCCAAACTTAGGTGACTTAATAAACAAAGTATCATTTTGGCTTTGGTTTTAGTGGTGGTGGGGATTGAATCCTGGGCCTCACGCATATGAGGCAAATGTGCTACCACTGAGCGTCCTCCCTAATCCCAGATACATATTTCTTCCTCACATGATGGAGTTCTTTGGAGTGGCTTTCCTCCAAATGGGTCTCAGACACCTGACCCTTTGTCAGGGAGGTCTCCATCATCTTGCAGTTCTCTCTGCCCAGTTGTCTACATAGAAAGTGAAGCCAAAATTCAAGCTTAAATTTCACTGACCAGAACAAATCATGATTCCCTACCTGGCTACTGTAGTTAACCTAATTCCATGTTATTCTTACACTCCACTGGGGAACACATACATACACTTTCCAACCACCCATGGGACAACTGCAATGATTCATCACATATTTGACCACAAAATAAATCTCGCCAAGCAATAAAGAGCTGATATCATGATGTTCTCTTTCACTGATGCATTTAACTAGTAATAATAACCAAAGACATTATATACACTGGCAAATGCAAGAATACTCATAAATAACCGGGTATCAAAAAAATCATATCAGAAATTTGAAAAGATTAAAAATAAAGTAAAAATGAAAAGCAAGTATCTCCACGCTGGGAAACAACTGAATCAATAATTTGAGAAGAACCTTATAACTTTCAACTGCTTATAGAAAGAGGGAGGAGAAGAATCCAGAAAAAGATGAAAATCAATGAACTCTGCATCCAATTCAAGGAATTAGAAAATAGGATAACATAAAAGAGCCATAAATAGTAGAGTGCTACAAATGGTAATAATAAGAGCAAAAATGAATATGATAGAAGGCAAAGTAAAGATAGAATAAGCAAACCATAAATCGGTTCTCTCAAAACACTAGTAAAACTGGCAAACTTCCCAGCAAGGTTGATTCATAAAATGTAAAATATAAATTTTATAAAGAATGACAACAGGGACATAAGGACAGGCATAGTTTTAACTATATGACAAAATATTTATGACAATAAATTCAAAATTTTGCATAAAATGAACAATTTCCTAGAAAAATATCTTACTATAATTTAAGAAAAAAATTTAAACTTAACTATATCAATGTTATGGGTTAAACTATGTCCCCCCAAAAGATACCCTCAAATCCTAACTCCAGTGCCTCAGACTGTTTTTTTGTCTGGAAATAGGGCCTTTATAGATGTCATTAATTACATTAAAATGAGGTCACCATCCAGGTGTGGTGGCATGTGCCTGTAATCTTAGCACTCAGGGAGGCTAAGGCAGGAGGATTCAGAGTTCAACCCAGCCTGGAAAACTTTGTGACTTAACCAGACCCTGTCTCAAAATTTCAAAAAAAAAAAAAAAGGTAAGGACTGGGCATGCATCTCAGTGCAAAGACCCTGAGTACAAAGATCACAGTGGAGCACAGTGTGCCTCTTCTCCAAGTCCCCTTGTCAGCCTCCTCCTCATATAGTTAGGTAAACAACATGCCCCAGCAAGTTGGGTGGGTTCGTCAGTGTGACAGCATGCGGGTCCCAGTGCTGTGGTGACTAGGCCACACTCTGAAGGAGTGCTGCTAGCACCTGTGCACTTTTCACAGATTTGTCTTTTCTTCCCAGGTGCATCAAGGAGATGGAAAACTATTTCTCTATTCCAATGAGAACATCTTCCAAATTCTGTTTCCTAATGGGACAGGCCAGATACAGTATCCACTAAAGCAGAAAGAGATGCTTATATTGACACAGACTGGCACAACGCAAGTCTGTGGTTTGGCGCTGGCATGTGGGGTTTGACTGAGGACTCTGTCCTCTGCCTCTTTCAGTGGGTAGGTCCCAAGGTGCCTTGATGGTGCCTTGACCATCTCCCGGCTATCCATCAGGAAACCTGGCTTGGCTCATCTCCTGCACAGATGTTAAAAAGGTCACATACATCTTTCTGGATGATACAAAAATGAGGATCCAGGCCCTCATCAACAACTCTGGCCATGCCACCACCTATGATGAAAATGGAGATATCTGGCAAGCTTGAGCCCCCAGTAATCTTGCCACGGAGGAGCGGTGTGATGAAAGTTTGCTCCTCAGTCTGCGTTACCCTCCTCCCCCCTGCCTCTCAACTCTCACATGCTGGAAACCAGAGAAGGGGCACATGAAAGACTAACAGAAAAGGCCCTTTCTTCAGAGAAGGGACAAGATCCTTAGGGCACCATGGCCTGTGCAAGGACAAAAGAGCTAGCAAGGCTCAGCAACCACAGCCTACTGGCTGCATCTGCTAGGCACCTCTCCAGAGTCAAACCTCATGAGAATTACCCCCAGAACACCCAAGGATCTTGAGGCAGGGTTGGTGGGGGCTTTGGAGACACATGTATTGTGTATAGATAGAAGCCACAGTCAAAGAAGGCAACTTCTGAACACTTCATTATAATCAAAGATAATTCCTAAGTTTCCAGCTCTGGTGACGGTGGAAAACCTCACGGTACCAACACAAGATAATTGGTCCCTTAAACAGTTTCTCCATCTCTGAGGCCAGCCAGGTGTCTCCATTCAGGACTTCGCCTTCCACTTTCATTCTAAGGGGCCATGGCGGGGGAGTTGCACACTATCTTGGATCAACTTACACTTCCTTCTCGATAGTCAAAGCCAAACTTAAATTTTTTTTAATTCTAAAAAATTATGTTTGCCCCCTAAGCCTTGGCTTGTAAAGAATATTTTCTCCACTCATGGGTATTTTATACACAATTTCCTAATTCATTTCTTAGTTCTAAGAGGTATGTGCTCTCCTCTGAGGGCTGTGTGTATAGAAAAATGCTACCTAAATAATCTCATCCTGGGTACAGGAAGTGGGAGTGGGGTGAGAAGTTCAGTTATTATCTTAAATAGTATTTGGCCATGTTCCAATACAAAATTTAGAGTAATCATTGCATATGGATAAAGAAACTTAGGCTCAGAGGATAAATCACTTAGCCTGAGTGAGTCATACAGAAGATCATCAGAAAGAAATTTTATGACATTTTCATTCAGCCTTAAAAATTCATTTTCAAAAAAAGCATCAAGATCAATCTATAAAAAATAATTGATCTTATCCCCAAATCCCAAGGCCCAACAGAGTCCAAGGGGATGGATGCTGGCTCAGGGCACCAGCTGACCCAAACTCAAGACTGTGGCTGTGAAGGTCCAGGCCGAGTCTAGAGATCTGGATTCTGTAACTGTGTGCAGGTGACTCTGTGGCTCAGCCAGACTGGGCAGCCAGGCCAGAGTCTCTCTGCTGTGCTTCTAATGCCACAAAGTGTCCCATGCCCCCAAGGCTCCTGGATCCACCCAGGGATATAAAATAAAGACAGGTACTCAGAGAGTAGGAAGCCCTCACATCCCCTCATTAAAATACACAAGGAGCAACACTCCATCCTCCCCTAATGTCAGGAATGGGCAGCCAACTGTGCAGATACCCCAGATTATTTCTGGGACTCTGGAAACTCTCTGCCTTATAAGGGAATGGCTCTGGCATCCTGTCCTCAGGACAGCAGCTGCCACTGGCTTAAAGTCCCTCTTCCCCAAAGCAGCCTTGTTTTAGAGGTTAAAGCTGTGGCCTATAGCCAGTGAGGTCCCAAGAACCCCATTACTCATCTCCATTGCTTTCCTTGGACCCTGCGACTTGTACCCTTAAAAGATTTTCAGAAACCATATTCATGTACTGTCAGGAAGGAGAAATGCTGGCAGCTTCCCCTTCCAAGCCTGAGTTCCTCCCTAGAGAACAAAACAGGCAGGCTTGGTGCTGATCACTTTTCAGCCTTCAAGCTGGTCAGCCAGGCTGGGATGACCCTCACAAACTTTAGCAAGTGGCCTGTGCAGTGTCCCATCTCTAGCCAGCTCTCTCTCTCTCTCCTTTCTTGTTCCCATTTGCCCCTAAAGTAGGATAAGACTCCTCAAAGACATCACTGTCATTTTCTTGCCCTTTCTTCTCCATGTTGGACAGAGCATAAGCCTCCTCAGCAGGTGCCAGCTAAACTCGTGGTCTCACGGTCTTTTGTGGGCAGGGTCCCTACTAGGAGCACAGAGTCCCCCGATGAGCACAGCCTCCAGATCCTGACACTTTTTCGTGTTTCATCTCTCTGGCACCTTTAGCCCAGGATCACGTGCCCAGTCAGGGACAGACTTTAAGCCCATGCAAGAACTCTGTTGGGAACTGCTTCAAGGAGGAAAAAAAAAAAAGTTAATTGGGATCTGTTCCTTCCCTCTGTCCAAGATATTAAGGAAGCTCCAATGTTTACTGAGTTGCTCATAGTATGGGAATGTAATCACCATATAACGCTATGAGGAAAGTACTATCAACTGTGTTTTATAATTGTGGAAACTGAGGCATACAGAGGTTAAGTAATTTGTTTAAGATCACATGGTTTGTTAGTGGCAGTGCTGGGCTTTGAAATGAGAGTCTGGCTCCAAAGCCCAGGTTTACAATTCATCACTGTATTGCGTAGGTTAAGAGGAGTAAAGGGAGGACAGATTAGATCCAGTGGTAAAGAAATATACAGGGCTCGAAAAGCCAAGAAAAAAGGCTCGACAGGCAGGCAAGTCCCCAGAAATTAGGGAGGACTGAGGAGAAATCCACCTACCCACCCTCACTTGGCACCTATGCCCGAGGGTGCTGGCACAGGCCTGAGCAGGCCCTGCCTCTAGGAGCTCATCTTCATGATTCTTGGCAGTTGAGTATATAACACTGAAAACACTGGATTAGCCAATAATGACCCCACTGCATTACTACACACGTCAGGGAAACTAATGGGGTACAGAGCATCGTTAGGGAGCCAGAGGGGCCCCTCTGAGAAGAGGCATTAAAGCTGAGATTTGAAGGGTAGGCAGATGCCAGCCATGCATGTAGGACAAGAGACATTTAGCAAGGTAACGGTATGAGATGAGAAAGGGCGTATGTGACCCAGGGACAGAAAAGAGTGTAAGAGTGAAGCCTGCCGGAGTCCAGCTGCGGCAGGGCTAGGGTTTCCCAAAGGTGGTCAGGGAGTCGGCGATTGAGAGACAGAAAACACTGCACACCAGTCTGTGAGTGAATCTGAATCCGCTTTATTTTTTAGAAGCTGGAATATATATTTGCCAACCCTGGCAACAACCCCCAGCCCCAAGCAGGAAACGCCCCAGGCCCAGGGCCAGG
>PVLA01000852.1:396622-443367 GCA_004027455.1 Hydrochoerus hydrochaeris | reverse complement strand
AGGAACAAGACAAGGATGTCTACTCTCACCACTCCTTTTCAACATAGTTCTGGAAACACTAGCCAGGGCAATCAGACAAGAGAGAGAAATAAAAGGAGTAAAGATAAGAAAGGAAGAAGTTAAATTATCACTATTCGCAGATGATATGATACTCTATATAGAAGACCCAAAAAACTCCATTAAAAGACTGCTAGAGGTAATAAACAAGTTCAGTAGTGTAGCTGGATACAAAGTCAGTGCTCAAAAATCAATAGCATTCCTGTACACAAACAAAGAACTCACTGAGAGAGAAATTATGGAAATATCGCCCTTTACAATAACATGTAAAAAAATGAAATACTTCGGAATCAACCTAACTAAAAATGTAAAAGACCTATATGCTGAAAATTATACTATGCTGAAAAAGGAGATTGAAGAGGATATTAGAAAATGGAAGGACATTCCTTGCTCTTGGTTAGGAAGAACCAACATTGTGAAAATGGCCATATTCCCAAAACTGTTATACAGATTTAACACAATCCCAATCAAAATACCATTGACATACCTCACAGATCCAGAGAAAACACTACTAAAATTCATTTGGAAACAGAAGAAACCTAGAATAGCAAAGGCAATTCTAGACAACAAAGGCAACGCAGGAGGCATATCAATTCCTGACTTGAAACAGTACTATAAAGCCACAGTGATCAAATCAGCTTGGTACTGGCAAAGAAATAAACCTGAGGATCAATGGAACAGATTAGAAGATGCAAGCACAACTACAAAGACACTCAGCCACCTGATATTTGACAAAGGGGCTAAATATGCCCACTGGAAGAAGGATAGTCTCTTTAATAAATGGTGTTGGAAAAATTGGCTCTCCACATGCCAAAGACTGAAACTAGATCCATGCCTATGACCATACACAAAAGTAAAGTCTAAATGGATCAAAGACCTCAATATTAAAACAGAAACACTAAATCTACTGGAAGACATGGTAGGTAGAAGTCTTGGAGACATAGGCTAGGCAGAGAATTCATGAACAAAATGCAAACTGCACAGGAAACACTTCAAAGAATCAACTGGGATCTCATATTATTGAAAAGTTTCTGCACTTCAAAGGAAATCACCAACAGAGTGAAAAGAAAACCCACAGAGTGGGAAAGAATTTTAACTAGCAACCCCACAGACAAAGGACTAGTGTCCAGAATATATAAAGAACTGAAAAACATCAAGCCCCCTAAATTCAAAGACCCTCTCCAAAAATGGGCATCTGAGATGAACACACAGTTCTCAGAGAAAGAAATACAAATGGCAAATAAATACATGAAGAAATGTTCACCATCACTGGTCATTCAAGAAATGCAAATTAAAACAGCATTGAGATTCCACCTTACTCCGGAAAGAATAGCAGCCATCAAGAAATCAACTGATAACAAATGTTGGCGAGGCTGCGGGGAAAAAGGAACACTGCTCCATTGTTGGTGGGAATGTAGACTGGTGCAACCATTATGGAAATCCATATGGAGAATTCTCAGAAGACTAGGATTGGAAGTTGCATTCAATCCAGCTATCCCCCTTCTGGGTATTTTCCCCAAAGAACTGAAAAGTTCATATCACAGTGATCTATGTGCACCCATGTTCATAGCTGCACAATCTGTGATAGCTAAATCTTGGAAACAACCAAGATGCCCATCAACTACAGAGTGGATGAAAAAGATGTGGCATTTTTATACAATGGAATATTACTCAGCTATAAAAAGGATGATCTTGAGGCCTTCATAGGCAAATGGAGACAACTTGAGACTATCCTCATTAGTGAAATAAATAAGAATCATATTTATAAATATCATATTGTGTCTCTAGTGTAAAAAGTAAATAAGAACTACAAATGTAGTAAAACCAAAATGTGTAATTGCTATTGTAAAAAAGAGAGGAAAAGAAAGTCCTCTAAGGAATATAACTGCATGTAAATTTGAGTGTGTAAAATAGATGACCATATTGCTGAATCTTTGTGGGATCTTTGAGCAGAACTGTTTGTAGTCTGACTGTTTGAATATTTACTATGTACCCTTTAACTTTGTAACTTGAACAACTACATCCAGGATGACAGTACGTAATTTATAAATTACTGATTTCTTAGTGAGGCTTTTTCTCATTTTCCTTTTTCTTCCTTTCTTCTAGAATTCTGTATTGTTGCTGCCCTTTTTTTCTGTTTTGTTTTCTTCTCTTTAAATAAAATTTTAAAAATGTATAATTGCTATTGTAAAAAAAGAGGAAATAGGAAGTGCTATAAAAGTTATAGCTGCATGTATGTGTAGATGTGTGGGATTGATGACCATATTTCTAGGTTCTTGTTGCATTGTTGAACAGATCTGTTTGCACTCTCACTGCTTTAATGTTCACTTTGTGTGTCTTAATTCTGTAACTTGAATAACTATTTCTAAAAGAACAATATGTAATGTATCAACTAGTGATTTCTTACTGTTTATCTTCTTTTCTTGAAATTCTGTAATATTTCTACCATTTTCCTGTTTTTTCTCTCTTTAATTAAAAAATGTATAATTGCTATTGTAGAAAAGATAAAATAGGAAGTGCCATAAAAGATATAACTGCATGTACATTTATGTGTGCAGGATTGTTACCCATATTTCCCAGTTCTTGTTTGATTGTTGAACAGATTTGTTTGCAGTCTCACTGCTTGAGTGTCCATTTTGTTTGCTTTAATTTTGTAACTTGAACAACTATTTTTAAAAGAGCAATATGTAATTTATCAGCTAGTGATTTCTTACTGTTTATGTTTTTTTGAAATTCTGTAATATTTCTCTCCTTTTTTTGTTTTATCCCTTTAAATAAAAAATTAAAAAAAGATAAAATAAAACAGTAAGCCAGGTTAAGCTGATGCCCAGCACCTCTTCTTGGACTGTGGGCACATGACCACAGAACTTCTCTACTTCAGACATCGGTTCCTTCATCTATGTTCTTCTTTGTGCAGTGTGGATAAAGCACTGTGGACAGCCTTCCTGATATATCCCCAGATTCACAGCCTTTTACTCTTGGGTTTCTAAATTAGGGGAAGACCCCATCTTCATCCCACCTCATCCAGTCTTTAGGCCTAAATGAGGGAATATGTTGGAGCAATGTATACTCTTGTTTCTTCCTTCTCCTTCTTTCAGTTGTTCTCATCTATTTTTGGTGGAGGGAACCCTAAGGCAGTAAGTAGGAAAGGAAAATGTTTCTCAGACTGCTGCTGTAACAGAATACCACAGACAAGATGGCTGCAACACAAAAGAAATGCACTTCTCACAGTTCTGGAGAATGAACCAAAGGATTTGGCCTGGTGAGGGTTCACTTGCTTGTTGAGAAAGGGGGTGACATCTGGCTACATACTTACATGGTAGAAGGAGCTCCTGGCTTCCTGGGATCCCTTTTATAAGGGCACAAATCCTAATCATGAGAGCTCTACCTCATGGACTCCTGAAGGCCATACTTCCTGAAAATTTCACCGTGGGTGTTAGAATTTCATTGTATGAATTTTGTGGAGGGAACTAACATTTATTGAATAGGACTTGGCAAATCTAACTCCCCAATATCAGTTGTGAACTTAGATCTCTTTATTACAACATTGAAATGCTCAGAGTACTTTAAAATCATTCTAACATTAATGACTTTTCTTCTTTGAGACAGTGCTGAAAGGGAAGCTTCAAGTGTTGAAAACTTATGCAAGGAAAAACTCATGTGTTAGAAACTCAGTCTTCAGATTCAAGTCTTTACGGTGTTGGGAGGTGAGACATTTCAAATGTGATTAGAGTGGGGTTAAATCATTAGGGTAGGGTTGGTGGCTTTATCAGGCGAGGAAGAGAAACCTCCCTGAGAGAGTCTTTCACTGTCTTGCCATGCGATGCCTTCCCGTGTGTTATGACATAGCAAGAAAGCTCTTGCCAGTTGTCAGTATTCTGACTTTGGATTTCAGCCTCCAGAACTTTAGGAAATAAATTCAGTTTTGCTATGAATTAGTCTGTGACATTTCATCATTGCAATGAAAACCAGACTAAGATATGGTTTTGTATGTCATACTGCAACTCATAAACCTTGATTCTAGTTAGAATTCTTTCTAAACTTTGCACTAAGGCTATGAAAAAATCTTCATAAACATGGGCTTCAGAGGTGTATTTATTGGGAAAATAATCTATTAATATACTAGAAGTTTCTTCCATCAATAGTGGTCTTTCTTTGAGAAAAGTAATCTCTTGTTTCCTTCAACTGTAGAATAGGAATAGTGAATTATATACATTTATTTCATGAAGTTTTCCTAATGATTAATTTGTTGTAAAATGTTAACTAAGTACCTCAAAAATAAGTCCTGAGTATTTATCAGCAGTTAATTTATTTTCTTCTTAGAAATTGAGATCTTGAGTAGAATCAAAGTGAAGATAGAGAAAAACAGAAATGAATAGTTTTGAGACTGTTTTATAAACTGTGAAAAACTACTTTTCCCTGACTGATGTCTGTTAACTGTCTTGAAGGATGTTTGACATATGGATACAGTTATTGTTCGACAAATATCTGAATGAAGGCAAATGTATTTACTCACCTCTTTTATACTTCTAATATCTGTCATACTTCCTTCCATATCTAAAAGAATAACAATGAAGACTAAAATGAGAAGCCATGGAAGAAGAATGTTTTTGAGGAACAAATGTAACAAAAATGTTGAATAGTGACTGGCATTTGGAGCTTTTACGGTGACTTAGCAATTTGTGAGGTAATCGAAGAATAGCAACTGATTAAATAAGAATAAATTTGGTGGAGAAGTTTGCTGTTTTCTTACATGCAAAGTGAATGAAAATATAAAATAATCTCTAAGCACTAGGATTCTCGCTGGAGGTGTTGCTTAAACAGTAGAATTTCTCGGTGGAAGTGGTCAGGTGTGGTGGCAAAATTCTTTAGCAGAATAGGACATGACAGCTAATTATTTTTAGCCAGATTGTGTGGGGAAAATAGCAATAGCATTGAAGATCTCACAGAAAACCCTTTAAAGCAAATTATAATATTATTTTTTTGATTGGGTTCTCTTTTTAGGGTTTATAGAGTAATGAGAATAATTACGGATTTTTACAAACCATCATGGAACTTCTGAAGACAAAGCATAACAGGTTTATAGGTGTAAGCAACAGAAACTGACTAAAAAGTGGATATAGCACAGGACCTTAGGGAGATCAGGTGACCTCTGAGGGGACTGGAGAGGGTTTGAAACAGACTGGAACCAATGAGGGCTCGCAGGACAGACAGCACTGTAGAAACTCTTAGGTCTGAAAAACATCTTCTGTGGCTAGCTAGAGAATTTATATCAGAAGCTTTGGGACTTGAACCACAAAATCATAGACATGTTGAGTTTTTTTTAAAAGTAGCTAGGGATGTAATGACATATATAGATTATGTAACATAAGATTCCCTCATTTAAAAGTTACTGAAATTGATAGGGATAACTTAAAATTCAAAGTGATATAAACTATTGCAACCTGTATAACCTAGAAGTATACAAGTAGAAATAAATTGCACAGTGAACTCAAAGAGAGGGAATCAGAGGGCTTATGTTAAAAATTTTGGGTTATATTTTCCAGATTGTATAATACAACAGGTAGGGCTACAGTACATTTGCTTCTTTGTAACCTGCTTTCACTCACGAATAGATGAGACATTTTGGTTCACACCAATATATATATAGTTCTGTCTACTAAAGATTTCACCAAATTTGGTTGTTTAAGGATCCCAATTTATTCAATCCACAAGTGGTATTCAATTCATTGATTTCTAATTGTGACTTTAAAACATATTCCATTAAACATTTCTTTTTACTTGTCTGTTTCTATAGGCTAAGTTTCTTGGAGTTGACTTTTTTTGTCAAATGAGAAGGCATATTTAAAAATGTGAGAGCTATTACCAGTCAGTCTAATTAAAAAGTTGTCTAACATTGCAATCATACTAGCAGAATATGAGAGGATCAAATGTCCAGTAACTTGTATGTATTTGCTGTTATGTGGAGATAACACTCAGAAGAATTTCATTTATCAGAGAATTTCATTTATCAAGCTGTGCTACATACCTCCACCAAATATCTGAAAGCAGAAGAATAAGATTTAATATTTTGTCTATATTAGGTATTTTCCAAAGTTAATGTAATTTACTAAAATAAGCATCTATGACACTAAAATATGGGTAAGAAAAGGCCAAACTTTTAAAAATTCTGGAGACTGAATAACTTCATAATCACTGTTACTAACTCCTAGGATTATTTACTTGCATAAGGTTGACTTAGTGCTTAAAATTTCATCATGGTTTTTTTTTCCTTCAATGAATTCGAGAGAACATTAAAATGTTATTTTCTTTGGTAAAAGGACAAAATGTCCTAAGAAACTTCAGGTTACCATGCAAGTCCAATTGTTTTTCTTTGCAGATAACATGTTGGGTTGAAACTTTTTGTGAAAAAAATGAACTGTAAAAAGATAAGCAATGTAAATTCTTGTGTGTGTGTGTGTGTGTGTGTGTGCGCGTGCGTGCGTGTGTGTGTATGTGTGTGTGTGTGTGTGTGTATCTTTTTGAGACAAGGTCTCACAAAGCAGTTCAGGCTGGCCTTGAACTCACTTTGAAGCCCAGGTTGACCTCAAACTCACAGTGATTCTCTTGCCTCAGCCTCCAGAGTGCTGGATTATAGGAGTGAGCCATGATGCCCAGCTGTAAATTCATTTTTAAAGGAATTTTTAAATTTGTGAAAAAGTAGTTACATGTAAATAGTTCAGTCATTTCTCTTCATTGAGAGTTTTAATTCCACTGGGTAAACTGGTTGTTCACCTTAACATTTTTGTCATAAATGTTGTAATTCTGCTGAAATAACAGTCTAGACATTGTATTCCTAAAATACAATTTTTATTGATGTACTCAATTTTATATCTTGCAGAGAGGTAAGCATATGTGTTAAATACATCTGGTGTTTGAATTGTCTTTCTAGTTTGGCAAAGAAAAAAGTTTATTTTTAAGATCTTACAACTAATTTCCTTGATATTTAAGCATCTTCTTCTTTTTTTTTTTAAAGAAACATTATGACTGTGACAAGTCAGTGGGCAACACTTTTCAGAAAACCTGCTTGTTGCCCAGCTTGATCCATCTCTAGGATACGAGTACAGCAGGATGAAAGAGACACGGAGAAGCAAAGAGAAGAAGATATTTTTAGTCACATATCTGTTACAACTCTGTCTTAGGAAGGGAAGAAAGCATATTGAGGAATTGCTGTAAATGCAACACTGCATTGAAAAGAACAGTGGTCCAAAGGACAACAGGACCATGTCTATGGCCATAAAAATGAGATATTTCATTCTGTCATTTTTCTTTGTCATAAGACTTTGCTTTATAGTTGGCTGAGTATCCTAGCGTATGGAAAGAAAATGGAATTTGAGTTCATTCCATGCACCTGTGTTATAATTCTAGTTCTTTTGTCATTTCCCAGCTGAGTGATCTTAGTCGATGTACTGTAGTATTTACCTCACTGAACCTTGGTTTCCTCATTTCTAAAGTGGGGTCAGTGATACCTAGTGAGAAGGGATGATGGATGGGTTGAGAGTATCTGGCACCTAGCAGATTTTCAGTAACCATTACCTTCATCATCTTTTGGTGACCCATTACACACCTGGCCTTCTAAGAGAGTGCGTCACAGCACTCTCCTTGAACATCATATCGGCAGCGTGTGGCACGTGTGTTTCACTATCTCTACCAAGGTGAAGTCCCCACAGGACCTTGCTCCATCCTCTGTGAGTCTTAGGAAAATACATGTAGCAAAGAAGACTTGGCAGCTCTTTGGTGATGACTCTTTAGTGTTTTTGCTAGTCACGTTTTTATTCAGATAATCTTTATATTACTAACACATGTCATGCCTTAATATTATTAGATAAATAAAAGACTTCCCCTAAAATTACCCATCAGCTTTATGGTCATCCTATGACAAAATATTACTTTAAGAAAAAAAGAGTTTTTCTTTTATTCACTAACATTAGTAATTTAGGATGACATTAAAGTAGTTTTAACATTTTTCACGCAACTCTTGCATAATTTCTTACTCTCGTATTTGTGTCTTGTTTTTGTGAATATTCACCTTGTTGCAAACACCATTATCTGCTGTCTCTCAGTAGAGTGTTGCTTGTAAAAATCCTATCTGTGAAGGTTATGAACTGGTTCTTCATCAGAAATTGTCATTTCTGTGTTGCTATTTTATAGAATTTTGGTAGCACAGCTTCCCAGAGGTTGCTCTTCACTGGTTTTAAGAACTTTACCTCACCTTTAACCTCTTTACTCTTCAAAGATTATTTTGTTTTGATGACTTCCAAGCTGCCTCCATCCTTCAATCCATGTTATATGTCCCATGCCTGGTGGTACTCAGTGAATGAATGTTTCCTGTTGTATCCCAAAGTATCTATAAAAGTCTTTGTCACCTTTCTGTTCCCTGCCAGTATAAGTTGAGGTTCACTGACCTTGTATTCAAGATGGTGTCTGCCCTTTTCTCTCTTCTTGGGTGAATGTAAAGCAGAACTGATGCACAAGTGTGCTGAAATCTTTTTTACACTATTCAAAATTATCAAATTTTGTTGTGTCTTCCAGTGACTCAAAATATCATTCTTACCCCTGCCCAATCCCAACTCTAAAACTGACAGATGCAGAAGAAACAACTACCTCTTCTTTGTAGCATTCTCATTACACTGTTAGACTTCAGATTTTGTTTTATTTTGCTTAGCTACTGGGATAGTTTAATCTGCATTATGTTAACTTCTTTCTATTGTCTTTACTTATTTTCACATTGACAAAGGCAATTTTCTATCAGAAAAGAATTTTTAAAGTGTTTAAGGCAGGAAATATGTAGTGAATCCTTATTATTTGCCAGCTGTCCCTTTTAAGTATTAACTCTCCCATCACTGGCTGATTGCATTATTGTACTCTTTTTGTAGAACAGGTGATGGATTTTCATGACCCTTTGCACTGGGTGACACAACCTGTAAGCAGCAGAAGTATAACATGAACTCAGATCTACTTGATACCAAGTAGAAAAGTCTTCACTCATGCTGAAAAATGAAAGAGAATTCATCAAAAGTGGACTTTCGTAAATACTCTGCTAGATCGCCGGCTGAGGAACATAGTGAGAATGGAAAATGGTAGCATTGCAGATCTGACTCTGTGTCTCTCTTGGGGCTGGAGCTTGGCTCTTGGGCAGTGTTTGACAGCTGCTCTCTTCCTTCTGTTGGCTCTGATCAGCTGGGTGGCCACTCTGGTGATGGGCCTCACTACCATTCTGAAGAGCCCGAGTGCACTCTGTTCTGCCAGCAAACCCAAGTCATTGTCCCCATTCGCTCCCCTGCACCTCCCTTTGGTGTAAACCAAATATATGCCTATGCCGTCCTCTATTTCTCAATTTTCCATACAATAATGATGCTGCCATGTTTCTAGGGTGAGCTTTACTTCCTTCCTCCTGTCAATTCTCCACAACTTCTGCTTCTCTCTGACTTCTTTCTAACCATGAGCTCTTTAACCACGCATACAAGAGATGCACTTCTTTAATAGGCTACCCTTTGAAGCTTTCAGAACCTTCTAATACATCTAAATGTTTCTTAGTAGCCAGCTACTTTTCTTACCCCACAGTAATCTGATGAAGCACTTTGCCTTGGCTTCCAGTTCTTTCTTGCTGTGCCCCAGATCTGCAATTATCCCAAGAGAAGCTGTGAGTTCAGAAGTTCGCCTTACCTATTCAACATTCCTTGGGTTACTTGGAAAGCGTAGTTTAATTTGTGACTATAATTGAAAGAACTTATGAAGGCTATTGGAAGCTAAGTGATTACAGTTTAGGAAGATAGCATTTCTCATCTGCACACAGAGTTGTGGTTTATTTCAGAGCTGGTGGTTTTTTTCTCCTTGGATGGTATGTTGGCTCTCATTAAAACCCAACTACTTGGGTCTTTACACTTGGGCAGGTCAATGGATGGAGAAACAGAGGCATCTAGAGTGTTCCACTTTTAGTCTTCTGGGAAAGCTTCAGAAGGGAACTGCTGAATAACAATTAAATTAGGTCATATTAGACCTAAGAACACTTTTTTGAGAGGCTATTAAGAGACCAACCAAGTAAAACTTGGATTATTGCTTCTGGGAGCAAGAAGCTTGTGGGAAAATAAAGCTCTTTTTGGGAAAGCTGTGAGCTGGGGATCTGAAGTCATTGTGTGTCCACAGTGCATGAGATTGGGTCATTCATGCATTCGAGCATTCCCTAAGCGTTTGTTGAATTCTTATAGACATTCTTCTCTACTCTGAGAACATAAAGGCCAATAAAACATAAATTTTGTCCTAGAGAAAAGAAAATTAACATCTCCTGGGAACCAACACTGTAAATAGAACATGATCTCATCAATTTGTGCATATTATTTAATTCTCTAAACAACTTGCAGAGGTGAGTATCATTAGCTAGATTCTACGGATCACAGAATCGAAGTTCAGAAAAGGATTGGGCTAAGATTCCAGCCAAGACTCACATTCTGACACTAGAATTTTTCTAGAGACTTCTGTAAAAATGTATTTATGGAAGTTAAATTGTGAATATTTGAACTTTGAAGAAAGTATAAGGGGAAGCTTAATAGGGCTTTGGTTTCACAGAATTGGTGGTTTATTAGCTGGATGTCAAAGGCTAAGAATAGTAGGTCAAGATAAGACAGGAGAAAAGCATTCAAGAAATATGATGTTCCCCCAGAAGCCAGGCCTTGGTCTACACATCGTCTTATCAGTGTCTTAGGAGGGCAGGCTTCTGGTGGTATCTAGGAGTGGCCTTGTTTTGATTGCTTGTGTTGAAACTGATTCTAAAGGGCTGACATCTTCAGTATCTGCTGATATTTCAGATCCTTAGGAGTGGCTACATAATTTGTGGGATCCTTTGTTCAAAACATTAACATTTTCAAAGCAACAATAGCAAAACATTAAAACAAGCATGGAACCCTTCTGAATAGTTATGAGATGACCCTGTTGATAGGGGTATGAGTCACATCAGAGCTGGGCATAAATACTCTATTCAAATTTAGGGAACGTTTTATGGGTTATATAAGTTATAACACTAAGTCAGCTAATACATGTATACAAATTGCAAAATTTATGTATGTAGAGTTCATTTCTAATGCACATATATCCTGTTCCTAAGAATGTGTTTATTCTCATGTCTTAGGTACAACTTCATGGACTAGATGGGTCTTTAATTCTTTCTTCCTTCACTGTGGGATGTTTTATCCATGTAAATATCTGAAAAGAATAATATAGTGGCCATATAAACTGGCTCAAGAAATATAGGCTTAAAATATAACTAAAGATCCCTCTGGTATATTTCTTGATCATATTCTCCATTCCAAACTCATTTGAAGGCACCATTGTTATAGATTTGGTTTTATATTTTTACCTCATTTGTGTATGTCCCTTGAATATACAGGACATTTTTATTGATTTATAGCACAAATACTTATCAAACACCTATTGCATAATGTTCTATGCACTGGGCAGCACAACTAAAGCTTATTTTTGTTTGTGTGGCACAAAAATAAACTTTACTATGGAAAAATGTATCATGTTTTTGGATATGAAATCTCATCATCAATACAATTCCCCCTAAGTTTATTTATAAATTTAATGAGATTCAAGCAAACGGTGACAACTACTTCCCTTGCCTTGGCACTTGTAGGTTGATTCTAATGCATCTAAATTAGAAAGATTTTTCATTAAATGAATACAACAAAAGAAGATATGGTGGGGCTCTATTATATAGTAAAGCTTATAAAACTTCAATAATTAAAATAGACTTTAATTAGTGAGTAAATATAAACAGATCAATAAAACATAGACATGGAAACCTAGTATCTGATAAATGTGTCACTTTAAGTCTCAGAAGTAAAGATAAAATTCTTCATAAAATATAGAAATTTTAGAATATTCTGTAATTTTTGGAAGAAGTACAAAGGGCTACCATACCTGTGGAAGAAAATTTGACAGTATCTAGTAATATTACAAGTGCTTTAATCCTTAAACTGGTGATCATATTTCTATGTATACTGAGCATATGAGAAAAAACAATTTCATATAGGTCAGGTTATTCATTTTGGTGACATCTGACACTGTGCATTTGGCAAAAACAAACTGATGAGTAAACGGTGGTGCAGCCACACAGCAGAATACAATACAGGCTGTCAAGAGAAAGGGACATTGTTCTGTGCGTTAGTGTTACGATAAGAAGATATACTATTAATCCAAAATGTGATAGGGAAAATGTGATATATACCGAACAGCTTGAATTGTTTATTGACTTTTGAGTAGGATAAGATGAGAAAATTATTTGTTTACACAAACTCTTGCAAGGTAAGGCATCTGGAAACATTCATGTATGAGGAACAGGAGATGAAAGAATGGAGGAGGCAGTAAGGGAGGAAAGACTTCTCTAGGTATCTTTTCACATTGTTGTAACTCTTGAATCATGTACGTTCACTGTGGCCTAAAATGCACACACACACATGCATGTGCACTTTGGTTTAATTAGAAATTCCTGATACTGAACCCACATAGAAAAAAGTGAGCAAAACTTACTAGTTATTTTGATAATATAAACACAATGTATTGCAAATTATTTTAGAAGATATAGTTTTTAATTGTGTCTTGCTAATGGTGTGGATGTCAAAGGCACTTTAAACTCCATTTAATATTTGTTATGGCTTATATCCAAGTGTCCCCCAAAGCCTCCTGGTCTCATACACAGGGGGCCTGGGAGGTGGCTGGGGCATAGGTATGTGACACTGGGTCAGCCCGCTGCTGAGTTTAGAGTTGTGTGTGACATTGGGAGGTGCAGCCCAGTGGGAAGAGGTAGGTCGCTGGGGGGTGGTCAGCAGGGACATGGATGCCTGTGTCCCTTCTCTTTCTTGATGGCTGCTGCTCCATGCCTGCTATGCCATGAGTATTTCTCCCCTGCCATATGTCCTGCCTTGGAACCAGCCACCTAAGGACTGAAACCTTTGTAAGCTGTGAGCCAAAATAAACCTTTCCTCTCTTAATTTGTAGGTGTCAAATATTTTGTGGTAGCAATGAGAAAGTAACTAGACAGTATTTTAATCTTTTAAGATTTATTTAGGATAATTATAGATTCATTTGCAGTTGTAAAAAATCCCTTCTTTGTCCAGTTTCCCCCATAATAATATTTAGTGTAGCTGGTACAATGTCATGAGCAGGAAACTGATATTGACACAAACTACCAACTTTCAGGTTTCACCAGATTTTTATACGTGCATGGGTTTGGTTTGGTTTTGTTCTGTTTTGGTTTTTTGAGACAGGGTCCCTTTATGTGGTTCAGGATAGTCTTGAACTCAATATGTAGCCCAAGATAGCCTCAAAATCACGGCAATCCTCCTGCCTCATCCTCCTAAGTGCTGGGATTTCAGGCATGTGTCCCCATGCTCAGATGGGTGGATTTGGTTATAGCGATTTTATCACTTGTATACATTCCCATAGCTAGTACCACAGTCAAAATACAGTATAGTTCCATCAAATGATTAATTATGCTATTTTATGATCACAGCTACTTTTCTCTTTTTCCTAGAAACCACTAAACTGTTCTCTGTCTCTAAGTTTGCCTTTTCAAAAATTCTATATAAATAGAATCATAAAATGTAATTTTTGGAGACTGATTTTTTAAAACAGGGTCTCACTAGGTAGCCCAGGCTGGCCTTGTGCTCTTGGTGATCCTCCTCCTTCAGCCTCCTGAGTGCTGGGATTACAGGCGTGTCCCAACCATGCCTGGCCTGAAATTGACTTTTCAACTCAACATACAGCCTTTGGGATTATCCAAGTAGTCTCACGTGATCAGTAGTTCATACCTTTCGTTACTGGGTAATATCAGAAACTATGGATATATGACAGCTTATTAAGCCATTTGTCTATTTAAAGATGTCTGGGCTATTTTTAGTTTTTGACCATCACAAATAAAGATAATAAAACATTAATGTATAAGTGTTTGTGAAATATACTTTTATTTCTCTGGGATATATGTGATAAATACAACTCCTGGGTAATCTCTGGTAAGTATATATTAAGAAAGAAGTTTATATTTTTGTAAGAACTGCTAGACACTTTTTGGGCTGAATATATCACTTTTACAAACCCACTCATAGTGCTTGAGTCATCTAGGTTCTTTTTATTTCATATTAGTCACTATTTTTAATTTAGCTAATTGGGTAGGGGCATAATGGTATCTCATTGTGGTTCGATTTGTACTTTCCTTATGGTCAATTTTGGGCATCTTTTCACGTGCTTGTCATCTATCTGTTCTCTAGCAAATATCTTTTCATGTCTTTTGTCCATTTTATTACTGGATTTCTTTTTTATTTTTATTGTTGTGTTTTGAAATTTATTTACATGCTATAGATACCAGTTCTTTGTCAGTATATAGCTTACAAATATTTTCCCTTGATCAACAACTTATCTTTAATCCTTTTTATGGAACCTTTTTGGAAAGGAAAACTTAATTTTGATGCAATCTAATTCATCATTTTTTTTATCTCATGAATTATACTTTCCATGTAAATGTAAGAATTTTTCTTCTAGAGAACGACAGTTTCTTATTTTTAAAAGTGTTTTGTAACTTTACGTGCAAATTTGAGATCCACTACAAGTTAATTTTTGTATAATGTGTGAGGTTTTGTATAATGTGTGTTGAGTTCCTTTTTTAAACTTCTGAATGTCCAGTTGCATTGGTACCATTATTAAAAAGTCTATCCTTCCTTCACTGAGTTTTGTACTTTTGTCAAGACTCAGTTGGGTATACTTGTGTGGTTCTATTTCTGGCTTTTTATTCTGTTTCATGGATATGGGTGTCTATTCCCATGCCAATACCATGCTGTCTCAATTACTGTGGCTTCATAGTAAACCTTGAGTAGAGTGATTCTTCCCACTTTATTCTTTTCTCTCAAAATTATTGTAGTCAGTCTAGGTCCTATTCTTTTCTACAATACAGTTTTGAATAGTTGAGGTTATATCTAAAAAAAAAAAAACCTTACTGGCAGTAGTTTAACATTTAAAAAATAATGCTGTATTGTTATTGTTTTATTCTCTTTTCATTATGGAGTAAAATAACAACTATGTTAATGTAACAGTGCAGCTCTATTTTAGTATAAGCTAGAATATATAAAAGAATAGAATAAAATAGGGAAAAATACAATGTTTAAATTGCCAGGCAAATATCAGAACAAAGTTATGAATTTTAAGTATACAACCCTGTTCACTGAAATTACTTAGAAACAATTTTACCATAGTAACAACAATTATCTATAGAACTAGGGTTGTGTGCTCCAATGCTATTTCCCTTGGAGACATAACTGACTTGCAATGTGGGTCAAGGACAGTCCAAAGTGGTCCTGAGACATCTAATTATGCCCAGAATCAAGGAGGCTTCAAAGAAGAATGGAGTCACATTAAAGAATAAGAAGCCAGCCCAAAGAAGCTCCCAATGGTCAGAATTGTGACAATATGCATAAAAAGAATGATTATTACAGTTGTTGAAATTACATTTACTCAGCACAGATCACTGAGGCTGAATGAGAGGAGAAGCACTGAAATTCACTTGTCATAATTTGAAACTGTTATTAAACCAATTTTTCACTCTAAAAAATGGAAATAAAAAGGGAAGATCTAAGTGTATTTTCTTGCTTTTGTTGTGGTACCTGAACTTCAGATTTAATAAGTCTTGCTGTACTTTAGCAAATTACCATTTTGCTGTCCTCACAAAGATTAGCGGTGACATTAAGACCACTGGTTGAATGGCCAGTGGGAGATGAATGGATGGTGCCTATGGCAGGCAGGAAAAGGCCCCCCCCACACACCCTCAAGATCTTCACATCCTGGCCCCTGAAATCTGAGAATATGGCATCTTCCTTGACAGGAGGAATTTTGCAGATGCGATTCGGCTAAAAGAGGTTATAGGAGGAAGACAAGTGGGTCACAGAGTGAAACACCTGACAAAAGCAGAGGTCACAGTATTGCAGGTTAATGATCTGAGTGTTATGAACAGTTTCTGGAAATGGGAAAGGACATGAAATGAATTCTCACCCATAGCCTTAACCCTCCCCATCCATTTTAGACTTCTGAGCTCCACACTTGAGATAATGAATTTGTATTATTCTAAGCCACTGAGTTTATGATAATTTGTTAACTGCAATAGAAGACAAATACAAGCCTAAAGATATGCCAGACTGCCAGTTTGTACAGGTAAACAATGCAAGGATCAGGTTGTCATTAACAATGCACCGCTTACTTTTACCATGATTTGAATTTGACCAAGTTCTTAGAATCTACTGGAAATCCAGAGCCTAGAGAAACAGATTAAATAACACTGAAAAATTCAGAAAACATTAGGACAATTAGTCCTATTTGTTCAAGTGTGACATCAAGATAATTCAGAGTCACCCTTACCTATACTGAGGAAGACAGAGGACAAATCCAGTTTGGAAGGGCAGTTGGGGAGATACTTTGGGTGTGTTATATTTGGGTAACTATTAGACACCCAAGTAGATAGGTGGATACTGGAATTTGGAATTAGAGAATCGGTTCAAGATCAACTGGTAGTCATTAGTGTAGGGTGCTATTTGAACCATGAAAAGAGATGTGATCAAAAAGAGACAGTGGGAGCATGTAAGACAAAAATGTCTTATGGAATATTCTTTTGACCTTCTACCATTAACAGATCTTGAAATAAAATGGAAACAGAATTTGCCAGTGATGTGAGAGAATCTAGGAGACTGTGATTAGAAAACCAAATATAATACATATTGAGCTAGGGAGACAGTGATCAAATGTGACAAATTTGTATCAAAATATTGTATAGCACATGTATTTAGCAAAATGCTGTCTTTAGTTAACTATATGCGATTCACCCAGCACGACACGTTGATGTGAGTTCATTTTCAGTGTTTAAAAATCCATCAGAGGTGTTTATAAATTTGTTTATGTTTTTCTATTGATGACTATTTACTATGTCAAAAATGTTCTGTGAACGTTCATGCAACATGTCTTATTTTATGCACAAATGAAATTTCTTTAGATAACTATTTCTAGGAGAAAGATGGAGACCACATCACATCCAGGAGAAAGATGTGGTGTTGTAGGGCACAGATAAGATCAATCAAACTATGTATAGACCTTCCTCAGTTGCTGTTGGGGATTGGTTCTAGCACCTTCTTTGGATACCAAAATTCACAGGGGCTCTAGTCCCTTGTATGAAATGGTATATTATAAATCACATAACTATAGATATCCTCATATATATGTTAAATCATTTCTAGATTAATTGTTAGAGCTAATGAAGTATAAATTCTACATAAATAATTGTTATACTGTACTGTTTAGGAATAATAACAGGAAAAATGTACATGTTCAGTATAGACATAACTTTCAAATATCTTGATCTATAGTTGATTGAATCCACAGACTGTATTGCCAGTTGATTTTCATGTTTTTTTATTTAAAGAGAAAAAAACAGAAAAAAGGTAGAAATATGACAGAATTTCAAAAAAAAAGAATAAATAGTAAGAGATCACTGGTTGATAAATTACCTATTGTCCATTTAGAAATAGTTGTTTAAGTTACAAAATTAGAGCATACAAAGTAGACATTCAAGCAGTAAGACTGCAAACAGATCTGCTCAACAATCCAACAAGAACTTAGAAGTATGGTTATCAATCTTACACACTTAAATATTCATGCAGTTATATCTTTTATAGTACTTCCTATTTCCTCTCTTTTTTACAATAGCAATTATGCATTTTTAAAAAAATTTATTTAAAGAGAAAAAAAAGCAAAAGAAAAAAGGGTAGCAACAATACAGATTTCTAAAAGAAAAAAGAAAAAAAGAGAAAAAAACACTAAGAAATCACTAGTTGATAAATTACATATTGTCATCTTGGATGTAGTTGTTCAAGTTACAAAATTAAAGGATACATAGTAGACATTCAGACAGTGAGATTGCAAACAGTTCTGCTCAAAGATCCAACAAAGATTCAGCAATATGGTCATCTATCTTATACACTCAAACATACATGCAGTTATATCCCTTAGAGCACTTTCTTTTCCTCTCTTTTTTACAATAGCAATTACACATTTTGGGTTTTATTACTTTTATAGTTCTTATCACTTTTTACACTAGATACACAATGTGATATATATATATATATATATATATATATATATATATATATATATGATTCTTATTTATTTCACTAATGACGATAGTCTCAAGTTGTCTCCATTTACCTATGAAGGCCTCAAGATCATTGTCGGTTCTTCTGGGAAAATACCCAGGAGGGGAATAGCTGGATTGAATGGAACATCCAGTCCTAGTCTTCTGAGAAATCTCCATACTGATTTCCATGGTGGTTGCACCAATCTACATTCTGACCAACAGTGGAGTAGTGTTCCTTTATCCCCACAGCCTTGCCAACATTTGTTATCAGTTGATTTCTTTCTTTCTTTTTTTTTTTTTTTTTTGTCAGTACCGGGGATCGAACTCATGACTGCCTGCTTGTAAGGGAGGTGCTTATGCCACTGAGCTAAATCCCCAGCCCCTATCAGGTGATTTCTTGATGGCAGCTATTCTTTCTGGAGTGAGGTGAAATCTCAGTGTTGTTTTAATTTGCATTTCTTGAATGACCAGTGATGGTGAACATTTCTTCATGTATTTATTTGCCATTTGTATTTCTTTCTCTGAGAACTGTGTGTTCACCTCAGATGCCCATTTTTGGAGAGGGTCGTTGAATTTGGGGGGCTTGAAGTTTTTTAATTCTTTATATGTTCTGGATATAAGTCCTTTGTCTGAGGAGTTGCTGGCTAAAATTCTTTCTCATTCTGTGGGTTTTCTTTTCACTCTGTTGGCAATTTCTTTTGAAGTGCAGAAACTTTTCAATAATATGAGATCCCAGTTGATTCTTTGAAGTGTTTCCTGTGCAGTTAGCATTTTGTTCATGAATTCTCTGCCTACCCCTATGTCTCCAAGACTTCTACCTACCTTGTCTTCCAGTAGATTTAGTGTTTCTGTTTTAATATTGAGGTCTTTGATCCATTTAGACTTTACTTTTGTGCATGGTGATATGCATGGATCTAGTTTCAGTCTTCGGCATGTGGAGAGCCAATTTTTCCAACACCATTTATTAAAGAGACTATCCTTCTTCCAGTGGACATATTTAGCCCCTTTGTCAAATATCAGGTGGCTGAGTGTCTTTGTAGTTGTGCTTGCATCTTCTAATCTGTTCCATTGATCCTCAGGTCTATTTCTTTGCCAGTACCATGCTAATTTTATCACTGTGGCTTTATAGTACTGTTTCAAGTCAGGAATTGATATGCCTCCTGCCTTGCCTTTATTGCCCAGAATAGCCTTTGCTCTTCTAGGTTTCTTCTATTTCCAAATGAATTTTAGGAGAGCTTTCTCTAGATCTGTGAGGTATTTCAATGGTATTTTGATTGGGATTGCATTAAATCTGAATAACAGTTTTGGGAGTATGGCCATTTTCACAATGTTGGTTCTTTCTAGCCAAGAGCAAGGAATATCCTTCCATTTTCTAATATCCTCTTCAATCTCCTTTTTCAGTGTAGTACGATTTTCAGCATATAGGTCTTTTAATTCTTAGTTAGGTTGATTCCGAAGTATTTCTTTTTTTTAGATATTATTGTAAAGGGCGATATTTGTATAATTTCTCTCTCAGTGAGGTTTTTGTTTGTGTGCAGGAATGCTATTGATTTTTGAGTGTTGACTTTGTATCCAGCTACACTGCTGAACTTGTTTATTATCTCTAGTAGTCTTTTCATGGAGTTTTTTGGGTCTTCTATATAGAGTATCTGTCATTTGCAAATAGTGATAATTTAACTTCTTCCTTTGCTATCTTTATTCCTTTTAATTCTCTCTCTTGTCTGATTGCCCTGGCTAGTGTTTCCAGAACTATGTTGAAAAGGAGTGGTGATAGTGGACATCTTTGTTTTGTTCCTGATTTTAAAGTGAAAGCTTTCAGTTTTTGTCCATTTAGTATAATGTTGGCTGTTGGTTTGTCATAGATGGCCTTTATAAGGTTGAGGTAGACACCATGTATTCCGAGTTTCTGAAGGGTTTTTATCATGAACATTTGTTAGACTTTGTTGAAAGCTTTTTCCGTGTCTATTGAGATGACCATGTGGTTTTTGTTTTTGGCTCTGTTGATGTGATGTATTACATTTATTGATTGGCATATGTTAAACCATCCTTACATTCCTGGAATGAACCCCACTTGGTCATGATGTATAATCCTCCTGCTGATTTGCTACATTCTATTTGCCAGTATTTTATTGAGAATCTTTGCAATAATGTTCATCAGTGAGATTGGCCTATAGTTCTCTTTTTTGGTTGGATCTTTCTCTGGTTTTGTTATCAGAGTAATACTTGCCTCCAGGAATGATTTAGGGAGAATTTTTTTTTCTCAATTTCATTGAAGAGTTTAAGGAGTACTGGCATCAAATCTTCTCTAAATTTCTTGTAGAATTCGGCTGTTAATTCATCCCGACCTGGGCTTTTCTTTGTTGGTAAGTTTTTAATTACATTTTCAATTTCAACAGCTATTGGGTTGTTCAAAATTGCTATATCTTCTTGGTTGAGCTTTGGTAGTTCATATGTTTCTAGAAATCTGTCCATTTCCTCTGTGTTTTCCACTCTATATGAGTAGAGATTTTCAAAATAGGTATTTATGATCTTTTGAATTTCCATGATGTTTAGTAATTTCCCCCTTTTCAGTTCTTATTGTGTGAATTTGGGTTTTTTTCCTTCTTTTTCTTGATAAGATTAGCTAGGGGTTTGTCAATTTTGTTTATTCTTTCAGAAAACCAGCTTTTTGATTCATCAACTCATTGTATTTTTTAGTTTCAATTGCATTGATTTCTTCTCTAATCCTTACAATTTCCTCTCTTCTATGAGATTTGGGTTTAGCTTACTCTTCTTTTTCTATAAGCTTGAGATGGAGCATTAGGTTGTTTATTTGTGCTCATTCTGTTTTCTTCATATGACAATTTATTGCTATATATTTCCCTCTTAAGACCTCTTTCATTGCATCCCATAGATTACAGTATGTTGTTTATGTGTTTTCATTGAATTGTAGGCATTGCTTTGTTTCTTCTTTAATTTCATCTGTAGCCCACTGGTTGTTCAAAAGGCTGTTATTTAATTTCCATGTATTTATGCAAGTTTTGCAATTTCTTTTGCTACTACTTTCCATTTTCAATGCACTATGGTCAAATATTATGCATGGTATGATTTCAATACCTTTGCATTTACTTAAGAATGTTTTATGGGATAGTATATGGTCTATTTTGGAGAATGTCTCATGCGCTGCTGAGAAGAATGTGTATTCTGATGTGGTTGCATGGAACACTCTGTAAACATCTACTAAATCCAATTGCTCACAGATATGATTCAGTTCTGTCATTTCTTTGCTGACTTTTTGTCTAGTTGATCTATTTCTTTGTGACAATGGGCTGTTAAGATCCCCTGTTATAATTGTGTTCTTGTGTATTTGGTTTTTCATGTCCATTAGTGTCTGTCTTATATAGTTGGGTGCTCCTATATTTGGTGCATATATATTTATAATTGTTAGTTCTTCCTCTTGAATTTTTCCTCCAATGAGTATGTAGTGACCTTCTTTATCTCTTTTAATCATTTTAGGTTTGAGGTTCATGTTGTCTGCAAATAGAATAGCTACCCCTGCTTTTTTCTGTGTTCTTGTTGCATGGAATATTGTTTTCCATCCTTTGACTTTTAATCTATGAGTTTCCTTTTGGGTTAGATGTGTTTCTTGTATACAGCATATTGTGGGGTTCTGTTTCTTGATCCGTTCTGTCAATCTATTTCTTTTTATAGGTGAATCGAGGCCATTTACATTTATGGATATCACTGATATGTACTGGCTTGACTTTGGCATGTTATATTCCAGTTGTTTTTGCTTTTCCCCTTATTTAATTGCTGATCCTACCTGATGCTTTCTTTCTGTTGTTGTTTTGGGGAATTGTGGTCATTTTTATTTCTGTGTAGCTTGTCTTTCAGTACTCTTTCTAGGGTTGGTTTTGTGGACATGAATTTCTTCAGTTATTCTTTTTCATGGAAGTATCTTGTGTCTCCATTAAATTTGAATGAAAGTTTTGCTGGGTACATCAGTTTGGGTTGAAGGCTGTTTTCTTTCAGGGCTTGAAATACCTCACTCCAAGCTCTTCTTAACTTGAGGGTTTGTGCTGAAAAGTCTGCTGTGATTCTAATGGGCTTTCCTTGGTAGGTGGGTTGCGTCTTTTCTCTAACAGAGAAAAGTATTCTTTTTTTATGGTGCATGTCTGAGATCTTATTATGTGTCTGGGTGTGGATTTATGTTGATTGTGACTGTTTGGCATTATATATGCCTCACTTATCTGCATATCAGATTCTTTCCCCAATTTTGGGTAATTTTCTTCTTTTACTTCTGTGAATATTTTGGCTACGTCATTTGCATTGACTCTTGCCTCTTCACTGATGCCTATTAATCTTATATTTTTTCTCTTGGCATCATCTTGTAGCTGTTGGATTGTCACTTCATATTGCTTTGTTATTTTTAATAGTTCTATCCTTTCATGATCACTAATTGTGATCCTATCCTCAAGGTTCGAAATCCTATCATCAGCTTCATTTAAGCGGGTTTGCAAGCTTTGAATAGAATTTTTTGTTTCTTGGATGTCTCTTTGAGTTTGTTTCATGAATTCTGCTTGTTTTCTATATTGTTCATTCAAGGTTTCAATCCGTTTCCCATTGTCTTGTACTTTTTTCTCAATTTCTTCTTTAGCTGTGCTCAGCAACTCCTTTACTAAGGTTGTTATTTCTGTCTTTATGTGGGAGAGTACTTCTAACTTGATTTCTTCTAGAGCCTCATGGAGTTGGTTTTTTATTTCACTCGCTATCTTTTCAGAGATTCCCGGTGTGTTACTTTTGGGGTCCCCTATTTCAATATCTCCTGCAAATGCTTCTGGTGGACTAGATGTTTGAGACTGTATTTTGCTTTTTTGTTTTGAAATTTTCACTCTGCCTGATGTTTTCTGTGTGTAGGAGGTGGTCTACCCACACTCTTTTCAGACTCACCAAGGTCTTACAGTTAGTTGGAGGGGTTCTTACTTCTGGCCCTATTTACCTACTGTATACCTCTATTTTAGGTGCATACTCACCACACTGGCACAGTTAATCTGCTGTATTCCATGGTTCTCCACCTGGGAGCTAAATTCCAAGTTTGTTCCATGTGCTGGGATTCTGCCAGAATGCACGGTCATGGCCTGAGGCTGCAATCTGGGGTGTGCTCACTGCTTGGTGTTTGAAGGGTATGGCCCAGCTAGGCCACCATCCCTATGTGCAACCCAGGGTGGTCTGGGATGCAGCACGTGGACTTACCATCTGGGAGCAGGCTCAAAGTCCCTTTCTGTGTGCTGGGATTCCGCCAGAGCATGGGGTCATGGCCTGACGGTGGAATCTAGGTCCTGCTGGCTGCTTGGAGATCACTGGGTATGGCCCGGTTGGGTCCCCATCCCTGTGTGTGGCCTGGGGTGGTCTGAGATGCAGTATGTGGTCTTACTGCCTAGGAACAGGCTCAAAGTCCCTTTGCATGTGTTGGGTTCTGCCTGAGCACAGGGTCAGGGCCCAAATCTTGCCAGTAGATTTTCAAAGTAGTATTATCAACTTGCATTCCCACATCAACAAATGACTATTTTTCACTTGTCAGATTTTTACATTTTCCCCTAAATTAATAGATATGTAATGGAATGAAATATTTTTAATTTGCATTTTTGTAATTACTAGTGAGGTAGAGCATTCTTTTCATATTCTGGTCTTCATTACCATGCACTACTAATAAATTTTACTCATACTTCTATTTGAATGCCTCTTTAAATTGCCTTGTAGGAGGTATTTATATATGCTAGATATTAATCCCTTGATAAATACATTCATTGCAAATATTACTTCCTTAGAATCTGAATCATAGCTACTTGCTTCACTTCTTATTAGTATATATTAGTTATGTAAAATAGTGGTTTTTACTTTACCATATTCTTACATGCATATTGTATTAGGGTCCCCTGTAGTGAGTCCCCAGTTTCCTGCAAGATATTATGGTGCATGGTGAAAAGAAAGAACAAGAGACAAATAGCAATGCAGCCAGGATGTGCAACAGCCAGTTGTTCACAGGGAATAAAAGGCAGCCAGAACCTCTGTGTAGTCAGGGATTGCAAGGAAAACAATTATATACAGGACACATAATTTATGGTCACTCAAGGAGTCAAATACAAAGAAAGTGCAGGAAATCTATCCACATACCAAAGACCTAGAGAATCCAACAGAGGGCCTGGATCCCATGGTAATACCTTGCATGAATTCAGCTGAAGACTTAAAGCCTATGACAGTGCCTCCCACAAGTCCAAGTAGAGGCCAAGAGTCCATGATAATGACTAGTGCAAGTCACAGATCTGCAATGGGAAGGCCCCAAAATCAGCAGTGGAAGCTAGAAAATCTGTGCAAATGGGGTGAAGGATCTGTGCAAGCAGGTTGAGAGTTCTGCCTTGGAGCTAGGAAGCAACACTCAAAGTAAGAACCAGAGATTCCCCGAAAAGCATCCACAGCCATTCTCAGCTACAATATGGTCCTGAGCTCCTCTAATGATGAGGACAGCCAAGTTCATATCAGAAAAGAAAATCAGCAAGCTCTTCCAGAAAACCCATGGCAACAGGAGAACCAGTGGCTCCAAACAACAGCACCACTAATTTTCCCCTCTAGGTCTCCTTTTCATGTTGACAGCAGACCTCACTGTGGGCCATCTACACTCAGCACCATGCTGATTCAGCTGGTGTTTAAACCGACCATCAGTTTTCAACCCTCAACAACCTTGGTATTTATTGATCACATTTACATTGAGGAAAAATGGTGAGAGGATTATTGGATGACAGTGGTCTTATGCTGAGCAGCATCTTATGTTGAGGAGTAATCACTTCAGATGACTTAGAGGGCAGAGGTGATTTTAAACTAAAATCTTATGTTGATGAGATGGCTGGGAAGATGGCAGGTTAATATGAAGTTTGTCCTTTCCCCCAGGCGAAATGTTATTATTATTACTGGGTTCTCAGGAAACCAGAGTGTCTTCAGGTTGTGTAATCTTGTCCTGAGGCATCACAGGATCATGGGATCATTGAGGCCTCAGGTGTGTCTGGAGACACACAGTTATTTTTCTGCATATTGTGGCTGGCTCCCATGGCAAGATACCAGGGCTCAGACAAACCCTAAACACAATGTAATTATAAAATGATTTTTCCCAAAAGCTATGTAGAATGGCCCTCGACATAACAGCACAATTTGATCATTTGCACCCACTCACTAATTGCCTCCCCTCCTCTTCTCTGATCCCCTTTTTTAATAATCTCCTTTGTATTTTCCTCTTTCAAAAATTAATTTATTTAGCTTTTTGGATTTTGCATATGGAGAAAATGTGCTATTTGACTTTTGACTGTGGCTTATTTCATTTTAAATTGGGACTGGACTTATTTCACTTTTCATAGAAATATCTGAACAAAAATTAAATTTTGTGATGTTGAAATATTCAACATTTTCTTTGATGTCTCATTTATGGCATTTCTAAAATATAGCTGATATTAGTGCCTGCTTCACAATGTTGTGATTTAATGAAATAATGCATTTAAAACACAACATATAACTGCTAATTAATTATTTGCTGTACTATTATTATATCCCTTATTATGCAAAGAGATATTGGGCAGAAGGAAAAAAATTTATGTCAGGAAAATAAGAATGGAATGACTATGAAGATTTACTAATCTGTCACATATGTCTCCAGATATTTGTAGGACTACTTCTGGGCTTCCCTCCAGGAGCACCCTAGTTTAATTGTTAACTTAGTTAATAAACCAACATTGGTTTATTATTGGGGAAATCTTGCCTTGATGATTTTTCACATCAAAATAGTCTTGATAGTGTGCATCCTTTTGTTTTCCATGTAGATATTTAAGTAAAAAAATGTTCATTTCTCTGGGAGGAAAACTGGCCCTTTGAAATGAAGTAGTTTATGCACCAAAGATGAAAAATATTTATTCAGTCTAATATGCAAACAAAGAGGATATCCACTAGTGCAACTTTTTTTTATGATTTAGGCAGAAGTAATAGACATTAAGGTTATTCAGGCTGGCGGACAGACTTTTAAACTTCTCTGAAGTGATTCATGGTCATGTAATTAGTGTTTTCTTATTGTTAATCCAGGAATAATTAGATAAGCTTTGAAAGAGCAGACATACAATACGCCATTCAAAGATTTTGCAAAAGTAATGTTTGACCATATCAGGCCAGTGGTTTCTTGGGGAGAATGATTTTTAAGTGTTGTAAGTGTTTTCATAAATGTCAAACTATTGGGCTATAGAAGACATTATTTTAGTGTAATACAATTAATTTTATGTGTAAACAATACACCATGTATGACTCTAAAATTAAGGGCACATTCAAGCCTTGATGCTGAATTTTGATAACTACCAGTGTTGAGGAGGAAATTATGATTCATCTTTCCATGCACATCATTTAGAGGTTTTGAACTTCACACAGAATTTAAAAATACAATTATTATGAAAGATTACATCCTGTCAGCCAGTGGTTGATCATTTTACTTATTTTTTGTAACACTTAGTGAAGAATATTAAATGTGTTTTAAAAACTTCAAAATTTTCTTTTATCATATTATAGTAGACAAACTGATCTTTTACATGAAAAGATTTTTTTATTTAACCCTTTCTGCATTAGACTTTATTTTAAATGTAAGTTCATTAATAGGTTTGTTTCAAGCAACTTTACTGAGTTGTAATTCATGTATGAACTATCTGTAGACTGTACAATTCAGTGAATTCTTTACATATGTCACCACTGCTACAACCAAGATACTGGACATTTCCACAATTCTCAGAAGTTGCTTGTGCCTTTTGTGTAACCCTCCCTCTGTATATGTACCCAAGATTGACTTGAGATGTGCACCAGCAACGCTCATTGGTGACTGTCCTCTCCAGGCCAGGTCTAAGAGTAGAAAATGATGCTATAAAGCTGGCTCTAGTGACAGTAAGAATGGCAGGATCCCAAATGTCTTGGTTACTTTTCTCTCATTGCTGGTACAGAATACCCAACACCCAAAATGAAGGAAAGATTTATTTAGCTTATAGTTTGTGGAAGTTTCAGTTTATAAACAGCTGGCATGGCACTGGGGCAACACTTCAAGGCAACAGCCTGCAAAAGCAGCCAGATCAAAAAGGGGGAAAGCCTCTTTTCCTCCTTTACATTGCACACAGCCCGCCCTCCCCACTCTAGGCCTGTTGTAGCACTCACAAAATCTCCCTGCCCTCCCCTTGCACAGGATGAGGATATTTACAAAGAATGAACCCTGGATCCCTGCTGTGTCTCTTAGTTAAACTTCTAAACTGCTCAAGTTGACACAATATATCAACCATAATACCAAAGTCACAGGGATATGATGGCATCGCTTAGCCATCTAAAGCATGTTGGATGTAAGTATCATAGTAAGCAGTAAAGCCAAAATCACAGTCAGAGGAATTCTGGCCTGAGAAAACCAAGGTGGTGAAAAATTGGAATGTGGTAACTCAAGAGAGAGATATATGCAGCCTATGAGTAAAATTCACTGTTGTAGATGTGATGTGCTCAGTCACTGTAGTAAATAGAAAGTAATATCTTATCCTAAATGCAGGGAATGTGTGTCAGGAGCTCTCGCACCAACCAGTGCCATCAAATTTAAAGACTGAAAGAGTGAAAAAGTGACTCCGCATTGTTTCCCTTTTGATTCATCAGTGTTGCCTACAAAAAAAGCAAAAACAAAAACAAAGCATCCTGGATATGGCAGGGCCCCCACCAAAGTAATGAAAAACAAAAAAAAAAACAAAAAACCAACCTCTGCTAACCAGCTATGCCAATGACAACCAGTAAACCGGGTTGGTGGTTTGTGTGCTATGGGCTTATGGTTTGTAGCCCCTGATCTAGCAAATGTCTTATCAAGGAAGAAGAACTAAAATGGGTTTGATTATGTATAAGGACAAGAATATCTTTGTTTATTCAGTCTGAAGAGAATTGGACCATCCAGCTCTGCAGAACATCACTTTGGTTTATTGCATGAATGACTTCGACTAATTGATCCAGAGGAGAGTAGGTGAGACACGTTTTCCAGAGAAGAGGAGGTAAGCCCTGTAGAGATTTAGATTTCTGTCACATGACTGAAGTTCTGAGAGTATCCAGTAAGCTACAGTATACTGAGGTTTCTCTTCTAAAGAACAAATTATTACATTTTTCACATTTCATAAGAGCAAAGCTTGTAGGCATCTGTGTTCTCAATATGACGTTTTTCATCTTTGAGACTACTTCCTGGACTCACTTATCAAGCGACGGTAGGGGCTGTCTGTCTTAAGCTGCCTTGAGCAGGAAGCAAGGAAGTTTGCATCCATCCTGGCCTGGAAGACACGGGGCTCTGCCACAGGGCTGTCCAGCCCAGTGGTCACTGAGATATCAGTTTTCTCTGCTGGGAAAGGTTATGCCATGCGTCAGTAAAGGAGTCGAAATGTAGACCCTAAGGTTTAGAAGAAGGCCATATCATTTGTATCAGAGAGATAGGCAGTTGGGCATAGGGGCTTTTATCCATCTCTGCAGGTTTATATTGTATTTTCTTTTAAAAATGTTATTAGTTATTTAATTAGGTTCCTGGTAAGAAATTTTGAACACCATTTTGTGAGGGTAAACTCCACTTGTTGGAGCAAAAACAGATCTCATGTAGCTCCGGAGCTGAGGAACAGCTTTGATTTTTGGTAAAATGTGCTACTTCGCTGCTTTCTGGTTGACCTTGCACTGCTCTGAAATATGGTATCTCTCAGTGTTGAAGACCTCACCTCCCTGGTGTCTGAGCTTCCGCAGCTTCTTGAGGAAAGCATCAGTGAGGTGTTTGGGGATTTTCACGCTGCTGATATTAATTTTTGTGGAGGTGGCAATGACAAATTTCTGGTGCATTCTGCACAGAGGAACACAATTAAGGTTAAGAGTCCCAGTTACAAGCAGCAAGCCACTGGGCAGCTGCTTCAGGGAAACCACTCTCTCGCCTCTTTGGTACCCAGGGAGGACCATCAAGCTGGTCCCAACAGTGATGCTGGCTCGCAGTGTCCTCGCCTGCTGATCGAAGGGTTTTTTGCTGTGGTTCAACAGCTATTGGGGCACAGTTTCAGTAGGGAATTCTGGGCATTTTACCAAGCTTAACCACCTGGGTACCACCATTCTTGTCACCACCAACTGGTTTTGTGACAGTAGCCAGAACCTTCTCCTTTTTCTTCTCAGCCTTGGATGTAGCAGCTGTGCACTTTCTCTTGTGCAAAGCCTTTCTGGAATACATAGCAGGTCGGGAGTATCTATCAATTCCTCCAACCAAGACAGGGTTCCGGGTGCTGTGGGCTGCCCTTTCTTGGACTTTTTAGTCTTCACATTACCCTTTTTACCGGTGCCAGCAGCATCAACCTTCTTGGCTTTGGGTTTCTCTCCTTAGTATCTGGCTTCTCAGTTTTTTTTTTTTTTTTTTTGCCTACCATCTTCAAGATGGAAAAGAGCCTCCTGCAGGTTCCGATGTGGAATGGTGAGAAGTTCCTTGGAGAGCCGGATGTACACATTGTTGCCTAACTCTTCAAAGTCATGTCAGGAGGCTGAAACCAACCATAGCAGGGCTATTTACACTACTGAAATACATCAGGACATTCTTTTATTCAGAGAAAATATTGAGATATTTTTGTCCCACATTGCTAGCATAGGAATGGGAGCTACCTGCTTGTTCAACTTTTTTGGGGGGGTTACGAGGGGACCATTTTAGGCCCAGTCCATCCTCTACATACCCCTTCTACTTTATGATGGATCACTGCTGGGATGACCTTGTCACTTGGTGGATCTGTAGGTCATAGTAGCCAACTCCAGCAGCTCCTCTGTCATTTGACATTCTTTGATGAAGCTGTCAGTCTCATCCAGCCAGGCCCAGTTATCTGGTACCAGTGGAATACAGAGGAAGGGCCATAAACAGAACTTGAAGGAACTTTGCCAGGCTAGGAGACAGCACCGGAGATTTTATTATGAGCCTGTTGGCATTATTGTATATCTCCCTACTCAGAAACTACCGTCCTGACACAAGGGTGATGCCTCTGTTTGAAGGTGCAGCAGAACCAGCAGCCTAAGATAAAAGGTTGCAACAACAGATGTCACACTGTAAGGTGCAACTTCAGGAATGGAGCATACATGCATTTTTATGATCAGGTTTTAGGGCTGTGTCCAGCAGTTGTGATGCTGTTCTGAAGGGGTACAAGTAGGAGTGATCTGCGTTTGAACAAAGCCTGTTCCCTTCCTGGTGGCTCAGCTCTGTCTGGATGCAGTGGTCCTGCTTTGGAAAGGAGGGAATCCTTCTACTGCAGACCCAAAGGAAGAACCTCTTAAACTTTATAGGCTGTGACTGTTCTGTGGCGAACTTGTATTCCATGAGCCACAAGGACAGGCATAAGGAAGAGAGCTTGCGTCCCAGTAGGAATAGTTGGCCCTAGTTATCGGGACACACAGGGCTGCTGTTTTACAGTTGGGAACAGGTTAACAATGTAAGGAAACCTGAACTGGGTGTCTGTCTCTTGGTACTGGGGTTTATCTCTGAGCATGAAAGAGCAGATCTGGCAGTGATGGCCTGAAACCGGCCTGAAAAACAGAGAATAATACTCTTTAGGGTTGAGAATCTGAGGGCTAGCTGAGGCCATGTGAAGTCTAGAAAGTTTAACAGTACTAAACATTACTTGTAGATGTACCAGCTAAAATGGCAAAGAGTGCGCTTATTTAACTGGTTTTTCTTCTATAAAATTTCCCCAGAAAGAGAGATCAACTAGAATCCTCAATGAGCTTTGGCAGACAAAATAAAATTATTATCCAAAGTGAATATTTCTGGGGAAAACAGGCAGCCAGCACGCCGCTCTGGTAAGTGGCTGTGGCATCCCAAGCCGCAGCCGCCCCAGGGCGAGAACCATATCAGCATTTCCTGAGATCCGCGCCATGTTGGAACTTGGGGCGCTGGGAAAATAGGCAGCCAGCTCACTGCTCTGGTGGGTGGGCTAAGAATCAAACATCCATCTCACACACAGGTGTTTGAGCCCCGCCCAGCAGGTGAGAGCCAGAGATCTGAGCATCTCTTGTGAGTTTGACTATATGCAATATAGCAAATAAGGGGGATTTCCTTCTACCATCTCTTTGAAGGCAAATATTTTTATCTCTGTTTTACTCTGTCCTGATAAATGATATTGCTCTATTCAATATTCTGTTGTTATAATTTTGGTGTTTCCTTCAATATTGCTCTACTTGATTGAAGGAACAACTATTGTGAAGAAAACCAGATATACAATTGTACCTATTGCTGTTATCCCGGTAACCTGCTGTGAGGTTCTGTACCAATTTCACTGCACTGCCACAATTGGCTTTGTCCTGTCTTGTTCTGCTGTATTTTACTACCTTCAAAATAAAATAAAATAAAATAAAATAAAATAAAATAAAATATTTTTTAAAAGTAAATAACAACAACAAAACAGATCAGTAAGGTACTAAGCAACCTGAAACATGATATAATTAAACAGATAATGGACTTAAAAAGCAAAAGGAGGAAAAGAAAGTGCTCTAAAGGATATAACTGCATGTATGCTTAAGTGTGTAGGATTGATAACCATGTTGCTAAGTTTTTGTTGGATCAGTGAACAGATCTGTTTGCAGCCTCACTGTTTGAATGTCCACTTTGTATGCTTTAATTTTGTAACTTGAACAACTATATCCAAGAAGACAATATGTAGTGTATCAACTAGTGATTTCTTACTGTTTATTATTTTTGAAATTCTGTATTGGTTCTACCCTTTTTTTTTCTGTTTTGCTTCCCCCCCTTTAAATAAAATTTTAAAAAATAGTGAGTATTTCTAATCATAGTAAGAGCTGTATTGTGGTGGACATTACATTTCACCGCAGAGGTCCTACAGACGTGAGACATGCATTTACTTAACTTCTTGCTGAAATCTTTCAGTTGAGTCCCTCTCTAAGAATTGTCTGAGGCCTAAGGTGGCCACTTTATTTAAGGTTATACCTTGATGTAGTCTGGGTTTTCAAGGAGAACAATTACATATAGGATACAGAATTTATGATATTATTTTCTGATGATCACCCAGAGTTAAATACAAGAAAGTGCAGAGAATATGTCCACAACACTGAAGACCTAGAAAACCCAACTGAGAGCCTGGATCCCACAGCAATGTCCTGCATGATTCCAGCTGAAGACCTAGAGCCCATGACAACGCCTCCCACCAGTCCAACTGGAGGCCGAGAGTCTGTTTCATGGATCTGCGCTGGGAAGGTCCAAAGGTCAGCAATGGAAGCTAGAGAGCCTATGCCAGTGGGATGAAGAATCTGTGCCAGTGGATTGAGGGTTCTACCCTGGAGCCAAGAAATGATGCTCAAAATAAGAACCAGGGCTCCCCTGAAAAGTACCACAGCCATCCTCAGTGATAATGAGATCTTGATCTACTCTGACAATGAGAACAGCCAAGTTCATATCAGGAAGCCAGTGTGACAAGCTACTCCTGGAGATTGAACAGCACACATCTTCCCCTCTGGAGCCAGGAAGTGATGCTCAAAGTAAGGAACAAAGCTCCCCCAAAGTGAACCACAGCCATTCTCAGCAACAAGGTCCCAAGCTCCTTCGATGATAATGGCTGAATTCATATCAGAGGAGCCAGCACGATAAGGTCCTCCAGGAGAACCAATGGCTCCAAACGATGACAACAATGCTCAGGAGAACTCACAGTGCCTCTCTTCCTCTCTAGGTCTCTATTTATGCCAACAGCGTTCCTCAGGTGGGCCATCGACACTCAGCACTGTGCTGAGTTAATTCAGCTGGTGTTCAATTGACTGCCAGTTTTTAATCCATAGCACACCCCATCTGTTAGGACACCTGGCCTTCCAGGACTGGTTGGAGGTAGAAAATTCCAGGCCTCATGAATCTATTTTGCAACACTTGCGATCTCCAGAGGTGAATCAAGGCCTTTGCTGCAATTGCCCTGTAGTCAGTATTTCTTTGAATATGAGTTCTAAGAAATGTATGTACATTCATGCAGATCACTAGATTTTTTTTCCCCCCAAAACTCAGGCAACAGCATATCAGATTGATTACTGTCTTACTCCATTTTCTGCTGCCAGGCTAGAATACCTAAGAATCAGAGATTTATAAAGGATGTGGATTTACTTATTTATGTATTTATTTATATTTTTGGAACTGGCCATTGAGCTCAGGACCTTGTGCCACTGAGCTATGCCCCCAGCCCTAAGGACATGGATTTATTTTGCCATGGTACTAGGGACTGGGAGATCTCCCTCCTGGGATCTCTGTGCTGCATCCTGCCATGGTGGAAGGTGGAAGGGCAAGAGGGAGAACACCAAGAAAGACAAATTTACCTTTAAAACAAGTCTGATCCTGTGACAACCAACCCCATCTCTCAATAGTGACATTTTCCCATTCGCGAGGGCAGAGTCTTCTTGATATAATTGGCTTTAATTAAGTCCTGTCTCTTAGCAGTGTTGCATTTGGAAATTACTTTGTTAAAACTTGAATTTGGGGGACATGTTCAAATAGTAGCAATTGCTACATGACTCTGTGCAAATCTATGAACATTTTTACAAAACGTTATCACGGGGTATATGCTACATGATTTAAACTGTGTCTAAAGCATACAGGTGACTGAGTTTGAACATACACACACACACCCTTATAAGGCCTACACAGTATGAGATCTAGAACACTTCTAGTGCCCAGTGAGGTTACATTACACCCTCAGTCAGCAGTGGTGAACCTGTGGTATGGGTACCACAAGGGGCTGTTTGTATCATTGAAAGCTCTAACAAGTTCACCACCACTGCCCTAAGTCTAAGCCTATTAGTAGCTCACCCATGGTAACTGCTCTTCTGACCTACCCTAATAAAATGTTCTATGTGAAAGCATTCATAGTATTTTTAGATTATACCTTGCATACTTCCCTGTCAAAGTTTTCCTGATGTTTTCATATAACTAATATGTGTTATAAACCTTAAGATATGTTGTTATTATTATTAATATAATTATTTTGTTTTCAGGAGTAAATATTGATTCATACTTTGACTCACCATCCTTTGCAGTGCATGGCGTGCTTTGCAGAATTTGTGTGCTTTCACCTGTGGTCATCACTTTTCATCTGAAGAGCTCCATTGTTTTTCTCATAGAGCGAGTCTGCTGGTGGGTTCTCTTGGATTTTGTTTTCCTAATATTATTTTTATTTTAGATATGTTATTAGACATGTTATTATTTAGACATAATTCACATATTATGTAATTCACCCTTTTAAAGTGAACAAGTGAATTTTAGTTCATTAGCTGGGATGTGCCACCATACCCACAGCAGTTCTAGAGCACTTTCCTCACTAGAGACAATGCCACTTCCATTAGCAGTCCCTCTCCACCACCCCTCTGCCTGGTAACCAGCTTCTGTCATCCAGATGCCCAGTCCTGGACATTCCCTGGAGTGAAATCACACACTATGTGAACTTCTGTGTCTGACTTCTTTTACTTAGCAAAATATCTTCATACTAAAGTCTCTATTTCATCTTGTCTGGCGGTTGAACTTTCTACTTGGCAAACGTGGTGGTCAGCTAAAGATTGGATAGATTTCCTTAAAAACGTGAACCCCATAAGTCTTAAATGCATAAGCCCCATAATTTTGTTATTTCTTTAAGACGGGAGATGCTGTATGTGTGGAGCTTATTTTCAAAACACAGCCAGGTAGGAGTCAGTTCTTCCTTAACCTTGATTCCACACAACCTTCAGACGTGCCATAGCTGTAAGCTCAGGGCTTTCTGAGATCTTTCCTAAGCGAACATAGCCCTGGCCACATAAGGGCTTCTAGATTCCCAGACATAGGTCTCAGCTTTTCGAAGCCCACTGTGGACAGCACATTATTCAGCATTTTCTCTCAAACATTTTGTTTTTATATCGAGAATCAAACTCAGAGCCTCATGTTTGCCAGGTGGGTGCTATGCCACTGAGCTAAATCCCTGGCCCCAAACATTTTTGTTAGTCCATGGTTTATCCCTACTATTCCCCGCCACCTTAGGTCAAATAATAGCAATGTTTCCTTCAGTGAATTGTTTTGATGAGGTCCTCTTGATCATTTTTTCTTTTATGGTTCTGAGAAACTTGTCTTTTCCAAATTGTGAGATATTCTGCTATTTACTTCTCTACTATTAGCAGTTTGGGCTTTCATGTGTAACTCTATGCTTCATTTTGAATTAATATTTTTATGTGAAATAAAGTAAGCATTGACATTCTTTTTTTTTCTCATAGAGAAATGCAGTTATTACAAAATCATTTATTTATAAAACTAATCTTTTGCCTGTTGAAATACCTTGACACCTTTGTCAAATATCAACCATTTCTGTTAGTGAGTCTAATTCTGAACTTCTTTTCTGTGATCAGAGCAGAAACACAAATAGTGGACTTTACTGAATATAAAGTTTTAGAGAAAGTCTTTAAGTTAGAAAATGTGACTGTTCCTTCTCAGAACATAGGCAGACTTAGAGGTTTGTAGCAGATGCTGAGTGAAAATTTGGCAAGCTTTTGAGAAACTGCTTCTCCTGTGGTTTGCAAAGCCATAGAGGCAGCATTCTTGTATTAGGGGTGGACATTGAAATGTCCCTAAGTGGACATTCCTTACTGTCACCCTGACTGAGACCTACCCCCAGCATCATCCTAGGAACAGTTTAAAGAGGCCATTCAAGAGCTTCCAAGCTGGATGTGTTACAAAATATTTGGAGTGATGTTTGACATTTTTCTTAATTCTGTTTCCATGCCTTCTGTCTTGTCTTCAGCTGCAGTTTGAATTATGTCCTTCCTAACCTAAGGCAAGGAAGGAGTGAGAAGGAGGAAAGGAGAGAGGGAGAGAGAGGGAGACAGAGACAGACAGACAGAGGGAGAAGGAGAGGAAGAGGGAGATGGAGAGGCAGAGGGAGGGAGAGGACAATATGAAATGCTTCAATTTCTTTAAAGAATTGAACTGTTTGGCTGAGTCTTTTGCACGTTCATATAAATTTTGACATATCAATTTCTTCTAAAAGTCTCAATTGAAATTTTGATTGAGATGACAGTGAAGCTGTAAATAAATCGAGTAGAATTTTTATCATAATAGTCATCTGATCTTGAACATGTACGTGTGTTTTATTAGGCTTTATATCAGCAATGATTTGTAATTTTCAGTATAAAGCTCTTGTATTTGTTTCATTAAATTTATTCTCAAATATTTTATTACAAAAAGAAGTTTTAAATTTCAATTAAAAAAATTTGCTAATGGATAGAATTACAATGGGTTTTCAAATGACATCACATTTTGTGTATTTACTAATTTCACTCAATAGTTTTAGCAAAAAATTTGTCCTGGCTTATTCCTTATAAATACACACACACACAAACACACACATATATGTATATATATGATTGTATCTCTGGAAAATAAAAATAATTTTAATTTTTGTTTCCTGTCTTTCTTTTCTCTTGTCTTATTGCTCTAGGTGTGACTTTAAGCATAGTGTTGAATGTAAGTAGTGACAGCAAATTTGAATTTGAGGGAACAATATTGCTTGACTCAATTTTATGGCAAGAACATGGAGAATTTCTTCACATGTTGACCATAAGCTTCTGTAGATGCATTTTTACTAAATTGAAAAAATTACTTTTATTCTTAAATGCTGACAGTTTTATCATGACATGCATTTCCACTCATGCACACAAATACATATTTATTTCCTAATGTTAAACTTTTATACTGAACTCTTAAAGATTCTGAAGGGTAAAATAAACATAAATTTTTAGAAAGCTTTAAAATAGTCTGTATTTTCACCCAAACTCATTCAAATTTTAAATGATATAAAAATGAAGTGTGAAGTTGAAAGTACCTCATTATTTGAGAGCACTTAGAAGTAAAGTGGTTATATGAGATGCTTGCTGGACCTGTTATAATTTTTGATTTTGACATTGCCATTTAGACGTCATTTAAAATTTGTTGCATCAAAATAACTATGCCAGTGTAGCTGAGTTAGATTTACCTTTTTTGGTCCTCATGAGTTATTCTCTGGTTGATTCAAAATACTTTTTAACAGGTGAATGGCTCTGAAAAATCTTTTAGTTTTAGGTAACTCAGCATTTCCCAAGTCTTTTTTTTGTTTTTTGTTTAATTCAGTGTTTCCCCAAATGGTTTGCTGTCCAAAGGCCATTTTCCTTCCTTAGTTTCTGTAAGTTAGTGCTCTCCTATGGAACAATCTTTAATAAGTACCTAGTGCACCCTTTTTATTTTTCAGATGTATTCTGTTAATATCATTACTAAATGAAATCATTAAATTAACTAGAGATTGACCATGTAAGGAAGTCATCAAACAAAATTCATTGCAAACAGAATGGTTGGTTTGCAATTTCAGCTTTTTAGTTTTGCTAGGGCTTTGATAACAAAGTCGCCCCATAGACTGAATGGCTTAAGTAACAGATATGTACCATTTTACAGCTCTGTATAGAAGTCTGAGACTCAAGTATTAGGAATATCAATCTCCTCTGAGACCTGGGAGGGGAAATCTGTTTGCACCTCCCTTGTACCTTCTGGGGGTCCACTGGGGATCCGTGCCATTTCTTGTCTAGTGCAAACCTCACACTGATCTCTGCTTCTGCTGTCATGTGACTTTCTCCTTTTCATATGTTCAAGTATTAGTTTTTAATACTTTTATTTTTAATTCATTTATTTTCTTTTTTAATAAGGACACCAATCATTCTGGATTGAGATCCTATTCTAATGACCGCATCTTAATTTAACTAATTACTAAGTCACATTCTGAGGTACTGGAGGTTAAGACCTAGAAATGTGAATAACGGGAGTACAAATTAATTTCATAACAATTACTTTTCAAAGAGAAAAAAAGGGACCATCATCTAAATTCCATGAAGTCAGTTTTCAACATGTGGAGTCACATTCAGGAACATGGGAAATACAAAGTACAAGATAAGAGGACTGAAGGCAGAAACTCTGCTTACTAACAAATGGAAGAAAACACCGCATATTAGAAATAAGAAACGGAAAAATCACAGAAATGGTGAGAAACCATGTACTTTGCAAGAAATCAAGATGTACTGAAAACTTTAGACTTATTTGATCCCACCACTACACTGCCATTTCTTACCAGTGAAGGATTTATCACTGTACTCTGATAGGCTATATTGTATGTCTCTGCATTTCAAAACACAACTCTAAAATTTTATCTTTCCTGAAGTCAGTAGCCCTTCTACGTATAAATTATTTATCTGTAGTGTTTCAGGATTTGTTCAATCTGGAGGAAGCTTGGAGAACATATGGAGCAGTTCTGTTTAGTAATGTGGAACATCTGGAGCAAAATCTGGGTGGAAGACTGCTGTAATATAATATGCAGAACTTCTAAGTAAAACCTTTGTTACCTGCTGAAAAGGAAGCATCTGTTGTCTGATGGAAGTAACTCCCAATCAGGCAACTGTAAGGCGGTCTCTGTGGCAAAAGACTTGCAATTATTTACTCAGCACTGGAGAGCAAGGCTGTTACTTGTTTTAATTTTCCTAAATTCCTGTCTAAAAAAACTGTGAAGGGTGAGTGTTCATTAAGTGGCTTTGAAATATTTTGATGAAATAAAAAGAAATTATGTTAAGATAAATGGGGTATTCATTTCTGGTCACTCTTTAGTATTAATTCTGTCAAATAAAGCAAAGATTAGATTTTGCTACCAGATTATTCTGTGATCAAATTACAACCCTGGCACTGATTAGCTGTGGTATATACTGTGGCTTTCGTAAGTCGTTAAAATATTTTGAGCCTCACTTTGCTTATGTGTTAAAGGGGGTGACAATTCCTGTGTCAGGCAGTAAGAGAAGTAACACAGCTACTATTTCAGCACCAGCCCCTGTTATTCATTCTACCTAGGCGAAGGCCACAGCATCATGACTGGTCTACATACATCACCCACACCCTCCTCCGATCAATTTCCTACCCACAAGCCAGCGCAATATATCCAGGATGAGAATCCAATCTGTACCTCTGTTACTTCAAGCCTTCCTGCAGTCCCGTATTGCATTAGGACTACACTCTGGATTCCTTGAAGCTAGAAAAATCCCTCCCTGTTTGAATATCCCCTGAACAATCCACTCTTCAGGCTTATTAAACAACTTTCTTTTCCATTAAAGCTCTACAGGCTTCCTCCCCACATGTACGTGTTTACGATGGTCACCCTTCCTGACCTCCTCCACATACTTTCTTCTCTTCCTAACTCACTTGTTTAAATCTGTTTTCTTTCAACTTGCATTTTCTACTCAAAAATGCCTTCAGGAGAGTGGGTTAATCCCTCATGACCAGGCTGTGTGTTCCTCTTGTAGGCCCTCTGGCACTCTGGGCTTCATTTGATTCTAGCTTTAACCATATGGTATTCAGCTACTAATTGCTTCTCCATCTACATCATGAAACACTGCTGTATTCCGATATCCCTGATCAGCCCTTGGTTTGTGAGGGGCAGTCATTTGTAGCTTAAATGAATATTTACATTCATTTACACACTTTGGAAAAGAAAAATAGTATGAGTTTTTTCAACATATGGTGTTGGCTTCATATGGGAGACTCCAGAGGATGTTGTATATCGTTTCTTGAAGAAAACCCACTGTACTTCTGGTCCTTAGAGAAGAAATTGAAAATGCATATGCAGCAATCTCAATGACCAAAGTTACCCAAGTTGCGATTTACCATACTAAGAAATGTCTGTAAACTAATAGCCACCACTTTGAGGACCTCTTGCAATTGTAGAAGCCAAAGGTAAATTGTATTAATCTCATGATGTTTCTATAAATTTAGAATTAAAATGCTTATACAACTTTTTATTTTTCCTGAAGTGGGTATACATTTTTGGTGGAATATATATATATATATATATATATATATATATATATATAATAAAGGATAAGAAACTCCATTTAAATTTTGTGTTTACAAACTATTAGAAGCACTTTTATATCTTTGTGGGAAAAATAGAGACATGGCTCATTTAAATACTAAATGCTATTCAGAGCTTTTTATGGCACTTGAGGTATAAAAATACAGTTAAAGGCAAGAAAATCATCTTTAAAAAGATGAATTCATTTTAACTTCAGTGATATCTAATGCAAGTAACTATAAGCTAAACTTATAAATTGTATTTTACCGCACATACTAAATTTTATGATTGATTTCAAATATGTAAAATGTATTTTACAAAATCTCATGGTGTAGCAATATTTGAACTTAGCTGCAAGACAAAGACAGTATCTAAAAGTAAATCTGATAATAAGAAAGGCACCGTACTTTATTTGCAAGGACAGTTCATCACAACAGAGAAAGCCATCGCTTCTTAAACACATAGATGAGTCCAGTTTAATTGTGCTTGACATTTTTGCTTCAGTTAGGTAGTAAAATCTTCCTTGGAATGGGTTACTGGGTGTGCTTAGTTTCATTTACTGCACAGAAGATTGTTATTCAGTGTCTGAATAAATGATATTACGCTAGGTCAGTGATGGCAAACCTTTTTGAGATGAGTGTCCAAATTGCTCTTTTTTTTTTTTTTTTGCTGCCTCTGGCATGGAACTCACAACCTCATGGTTACAAAGTGGGGCCTTAGCCAACTGAGCTGAAGCACGGAGTGTCCAAATTGCAAATTTACCTATTTATTGCAAAGTGTGAAGGCTGAAATTAAACTTGAGAAGTGAGGTTTTAGTTTAGAAAACATAAGTCATACATAAACATCTATTCTCTTAAAAGAGTAACAGCATGTGTGCCGTAAATTTGCCATCACTGCTCTAGGTTTAGGTAGTAGATATTTCTCCTGTTCTTTCGCTCATAGACATTTGCTTTCCAATAGAAAGCCACATGTTTCTCGTATTTCTCCCTTTTTCAAAAATGAGACTTCTAACTTTCAGTTTCACTTATTTTGAAGCTTAATTACCACTGTGGAATAGTAAGAGGGTGAAAACTGAATTTGGCCACGGTGTGTAGAGATGGATCCTTTGCAAGGTGATGGAGATTAGGTAGTTATTGGAGCAGAGCTCTTGTGATTGTCTCCTGGTGGCATTTAAAAAGGAAGAAGAAGCCAGGCATGGTGGCTCATGCCTGTAATCCCAGCACTCGGGAGGCTGAGGCAGGAGGATTGTTGTGAGTCTGAGATCAGCCTGGGCTACAAAGTGAGCTCAAGGCCTGCCTGAACTGCATAGAGACCCTGTCTCAAAAAGATAAAAATAAATAAATATATAAAAAATAAAAAGGAAGAAGAGAATGCATATGCACACATGTACACACACAGAAACACATGCATATATGCACATACACATACATGCACACATGAACACAAACCCATTAACATACACAAATGCACACATGGATACACATGCACGCATGCACACACAGAGATGTGCACATACATACATACACATACACACTTGCACATGTACACAGTGCACATACATGTACACATGTGCAAACATATATATATGGCCACACATGCATGTGCATGGACACATGCAAACATGCGCACATGTGCACACACAAATAGACACACATGCATGCATGCACGTGCATACACAGATACACACATGCATACAGATACATGTGCATGTACACATGGGCACACATGCACACATGCACACACAGATGTGCACACACATATACCCATACATACATACATGCATTAACACATGTACACACAAATATACATGGCAACACATGCAAGGACACATGTACACAGAGATGTGCACATGCACACACACAGACACACATGTACATTCCCTATCTTTTGGACAGTGAAGCTCTGTTCCATCTCAGAACTCAGTCAATAAGAAGACCTTTACCAGGTGTGTCCCCTGGCTTTGGGCCTCCACAACCAAAAGCCCAAATGTGCTCTTTCAACAATGAAATGTACCCAGTCCAAGGTGCTGTTATTTGCAACAGAACTACACAGAAACTAATTAAAAAGAGGAATAATATAGAAACTTTCAAATGTGATAAATTTGGGGGCTACATACCAGACCATGAAAATGTAATCCTGGGGGCTAGGACTGAGCACTTCAAGTTCCCCCCAATGATTAAAAAGCACAGCCCAGAAAGGACGCTAGTGCACTGAGCCTGCTTCTAGTTTAAAATCAAAATCACTTGTCCAAGTTCTCCTCCCAAATCTACTAATGAGTTCTGATACTGTTTTCTCATCTCTTCTTCTAAAAATAACAATTTATAGTTTCTATATTTCAAAAAGAGAGGCAGCAAAAGTGCAAGCAAGAAATGAGAAACACGTAGGATGCCACTTCCTAGAGGAAGGGCTCCAGGGGATCACTGCGGCTCTGCCTTGCCTTTATTCATTTCTTTAGTCGTTTTGAAATGGTTTCACTACAAAGTTCAGGTTGGCCTTGAACTCACTGTGTAGTCCAGGTTGGCCTTGAACTCTAAGTGATCTTCCTGCTTCAGCCTCCCAAGTGCTGGGATTACGGGCATGTACTGTCACACCCAGCTTGCATTTTATTTCATAGTGCCTGGACTTTGAGTCATTACAGGTACTTCACCTTTGTGAACTTAACCTGAAATGTGCTACTTTCTTACTTGTTACTAGCATAAGGGAGTTTAAGTGCCTATAAAGTCATTTCTGCCTAAACTTCTGTCATTTTGGGTTATCCCTGTTCTGTTGTTGATTCATCTTGTGTCTAGACTCATGACATCCTTAGGAATGGTTTTCTTTGACTTGTAGCCCAGTTTTCAATCCACTGCCCCAAATCCTAGGACATCACAGGCCCAACTCACTAGTGTCTGCCTCTCAGCCATCCTAGGTACAGCAGAATAAAAACTGCCTTCCTGCTATCATCAAGCACATTTGTTTAATTAATAAAAACGGGCTATTGTGTCAAGTAAGTGATGGCTGGTGATGAATGACTTAGGGAATCTCCCAAGCTCATTTAAGTATAACCGTGTAATGGGGTCGCATTCTTTTCTAACAAAATTTCCTAGTTACTATGGTAGAGTTTTAAAAGTTGAAATTTAAATAAGACTGGTTCCCAATGCTATGGTGACCCTAAATAATGTTTAATTAAGCCTAGATTTTGAGTAAATGATTTCCAAACTGGTTTAAAAGTTAATGAGATAATAATCACCCAGGAGAGAGCAGCATGGTATCTGTAGTAAAAAACATCAGCCGCCTGGCTCGCTTGTGTACTTTCCTCTTATTCCACATTGCATGCGTGTGCTTAATTGACTCAAAACATTCTTGTTCAAGTGGATGCATGGTCACTAAACATGCCTATAATCTGGGCAGAGTTGAATTGCTTCTAGAATGTTGTGGGCAAAAACTTATGAACATAGTTGAACTAATGTGAGGGAAAAATGCTAATTTCTGATATTACACGGTCAGCCATGAATACCAGTTCACTGACTCCAGTAGCATGTCAGGAAACCGAGCAAGTTTATTTAGCCAAGTTAATTGCATAATGTTTTAAAAGCTATAATGTTGATAGAGCTTTATTAATCATAAATGACTACTCAAAATTTACATAAAGTGGCATTTTTTTAATAATCATTTTCTATCATAATTATTTTATCATAGTTTAATTATAATTAAAATAATAGACAATGTGGGAAATGCAAAAGACAAAAATTACCTGTGTTACACCATAATAAGACAATTACTATTAACATCTTTTCCCCCCAAGTCCTTAAAATTGGCTTCATATTAAATATCTATTTTTGTAATTTTTTTTCACTTACTATGTTAGAAAAGTGTTTTATGTAATGTTTTAAATTGATTTCATAATCTCTTAACTACTCTCTGGGCTTGTATTCTGCATCCAAAGCATAAACCAAAAAGGAATGGTGGAGGACTTTGAGCATATAATATTAAAAATTCTGTATAACAACACTGCACATAATCTGAAAGACAAACTGTGAGAAAAGGATTCATAAACATATCACATGTTCTAAATATATAATAAGCTTTTTAGTAGCTAAACTAATGTGAAATTCACAAGAAAACACACAAAAAAACAACGCTAAATTACATATGGGAAAAAAGTCTGACCTGTTGTGATAAATATATATATATATATATATATATATATATATATATATATGACTTTTTGCAACAAATTTATAAACAAAATCAAATTAATACAATAATGAAATGACTAGGAAGTAAAGTGGAATAAGTTTTGTCAAAGATGAGCTATATGTATCGAGTATCAAAAATGTTTGTGCTATCTGCCTCACAATTGAACTTTAAGAAATTTGCCCTAGTGTAATAGAGATAGATATAACCTGCTTTCACTCAGTACATGCTTTTATCCTGGTCTAAACATTAATAAATTTTAACAAATGGTACAAAGTTGGTTGACTACATCCAAAAAATGAACCTCAGTGTTAACTTCAATTTTTGTTAATGTACAAAAGTTAAATTCAAAATAGATCAAGAGCCAAATTTAAGAAAAATAAAACTATAAAACTCCCAAAGGGAAGGTAGGAGAACTTGGTTTAGATAAAGGATTGCTTAAAATGATGCAAAACTTGTAAAAGAAAAATGAATAAATTGGAATTTTAAAAAAGAACTTATGCAATTTATATCATTATGAAGATGGGAAGATATATTACAGAATGGTAGAAGCTATTTGGAAAATATATATGCAACAAAGGTTTTTTATCTAGAATATTCAGAGAACTCTCACAATTTAGAAAGGGAGATCAATTCAATCCATGGTGCAGTGCCCTATGAAATAGTTACAGAATGACAGTTATGACCTTAGGAAAATATGAGTTTTGACACAGAATCAAAGCTTATTTTAACTTTCAGAAGAGAGATAAATTAATTAAAATTGCACAAATATTTGACCAGATACATTACCACATGTAGGTGGTGTATTGGTTAAGGATCACTAGAGAATCTGCCTGTCTCTATCTCTAATATATCTATTATATATCTACTTTTTATGCTAAGAGATGTATTAGACTTACAGGGTAGTCTGCAATGACCAACTGCACAGTATAGAGCCAGAGAGCTGGTCAGTGCAAGAATGTGGAAACTGCAGAGTGAGAGAGATCAAAGTTGCAGCACCAGTCCAAGAATAGAGGTCCGAAGCTCCCCAGAGAGTCATTACTGAGAGTCCACACATTAAAAGACTGAAGAAGCTGCAGTCTGATGCCCACAGGCAATGGCAATAGCAAAAAGGCTTAAGCAGAATGTGCTTTTCAGATGTGGATCAACTTTCTCCTTTCTCCTCATTCATTCCTCTCAGGCTGGCAGCCTACTAGATGTTTTCACTCCTGATCGGGGTGGGTCTTCTCCCCTTAGTTTGCTGGCTTCCATTTCTTGGCTCACCACACACACACACACACACACACACACACACAGTGTGCTTGAGTAATCTGGCAAGTGTCTAGTGAGTCAAGTTGAGAAACACAATCATTGGTCACAGATAGCAAATAACACCTAGAAAATGATCATGCACCACCACTAAATAACAACTTAAAATGGCTACAACTAAGAAGACAGACCATATATGTCACCTGATAAGATATGGTATAAACCCTTTGAAAAGTAGATTTGATATTTATCTTCTTAAAAAGATTTACAGCATAGCCTGAGCTCTGCATCATGTTGGAACTTTGGGTGCTGGGAGAACAGGCAGCCTACTTGCCACCCTGGTGAGCAGCTTGGGGGCCTGGCAAGCCACTGGCACACCAGGGCGAGAACTATCAGTGATTCCTGATCCCTGCATCATGTTGGAAGTTTGGGTGCTGGGAGAACAGGTGGCCTGCTGGCCGCCCTGGTAAGCAGCTGGGGCCCTGCGGGCTAAGAATCAGACATTGATCCACCCCCCCCCCCCACTGTTAGGAATTAGGCACCAGCGGTCTGAGTATCTTTTTGGAGGATGAATGTATGCAGCTTGACAGGTAAGGGGGATTTCCTTCTACCATCTCTTTGAAGGCAGATATTTTTATCACTGTTTTGCTCAGTTTTGATTAATGGTACGCTTTATTCAATATTCTGTTTTTAAAAGTTCAATATTTCGTTACATTTTCCTCTACCTGATTGAAAGAACAGCTAATGTGAACAAAATGGGCTGTACTATTGAGCCCATTGCTTGTGTCCTGGTGACCTGCTCTGAGGTTCTGTGGTAGTTTTACTGCACTGCGGTCGCATGGGTTTGTTCTGTCTTGTTCTGCTGTATTTTGCTACCTTCAAAAAAAAAAAAGTAGATAAGAAAGTAACAAAATACCTCCAAAAATCTCCCAACTCCACCAAAGCTGATCCATGGATCATAGATGAGGAGAAACTCAAAAACAAGGCAACAGAATTATATAAGGTGATTAAAAGTATATAACAACAACAAAACAAGTCAGTAAGGTACTGAGCAACCTGAAACAGGATATAACTAAGCAGATAATGGACTTAAAAAGTAAAAAGAAGAAAAGAAAGTGCTCTAGAGGATATGGCTGCAT